>OZ035997.1:43714935-43834935 GCA_964035015.1 Corallium rubrum
AATGTTTAAGGTGGGTGGTAATACGTGCAACAACGTTATTCAACTTGCAACGCAACAACGTTGCAGCAATTTGTTGCTCGTATTACTTCACCTTATGAGAAATCTTAAAGTAAACTGTATTACTTTAATTACAGTTAAATATGATTTAACCAATTAGTGGATTTCAAACGCTACAGGTGATCATCAGCTTCATACCCAGTCTTTTTTACTAACATGATATGACACGACAGCCAAATCTTTTGGGTTTGTTAGAACAATATAATCCTAGTATACAAACGGAAACAGTACATATATTATAAACCACGTGTATATAATTATGTTTATAGAATCAGTTGAAAAGAACGTTGAGTATCATCCTCTTCGACATAAAAAATATATATCCATGTAATATGTGATATTCGTTTTTCCTTGTATTTGTTTTTAGCATTAAAGTGACAAAAAAACCAAATACGATATTACTGCACGATACGGATTTTATGTAAAGTGAATACAGTAGTTGAATGCTATTATATTTTTCTTTTATTAATTTATTGCTAATTATATTGACGCATTTGTATTACCAAAATAGTGGTTGAATTTTTATGAGTATCCCGAAATTTTAAGATAACCTTACCTAATCCCTAATTTTATCCCTAAACCTAATTCTAACTCTCCTCAGCACTACTACAATAAGCCTTTATTTAAAAAAAAAACCCAACTTGATAGTACATTATAAAATAAGGTCCCCACTACACACGCTCGGATTGGCTGAGCTCCGTACATTTATAAGATAACACGGAACGGAATTAGCTCTATCTCACTTTTAGCTTGATTTTTTTGTAAAACAAATAAAGCATATCCTGTGCATATGTACTTCATTCTATAAAGGTTCGTTTGACGTGATTTTAACATGAAACAAGTGTACAGGCACTTGACTATCTCCTCGTGCCTCTACTCAACTTCTGTCGTGTTCAAATGACGTCAAACGTAATTAACGTATACCTTTATTATAGAGTACATATGCACGTAGCGTTATGTTTTATTTGTTTATGTGATTATATCGGTGAAACTTAGCGTAAAATGGTGATGACTAATAATAAGATGAGTTGATGACGTATATATTATATATACGTGAAAGTGCGGGGCAAACACAGCTTGAGCGAATCTTTCTCAAAACGTGGAAATACCACGTAGTCTTATTTTTCCACACGTATCGTTTTCGAATTTGAAAACGCAACTTGTTTTCTCCAGTTTGAAAATTAAAATCCGAGATGGCAGTTTCAAAAATTCCATTATAGAGACCGTCTTCGGAAACGTTTACGTGTAGACGGACTAGATGAAAGGCTAATTCGTGAAAAAAGTTGCGTTTTCAAAAAAATCCGGATGCGTGTGGACGGCAACACACAACACAACACAACACAACACAACACAACACAACACAACACAACACAACACAACACAACACAACACAACACAACACAACACAACACAACGCAACGCACAACACAACACACAACACAACAACACAACGACGCGCAACACAACACATTACGACACAATACGACACAACACAACTGTCAACAACACAACCAGTGGTGGACACTAGGGGGGGGGGGGGGGCATCAGCGCCCGTCCCTCAGAGCGCGTGCTAGCAATTGGGCCCTTTCTCGATATATGAACAACCGAAATAGGTGCTCTTCCAAATGGGAACTCTTCCTCAAACAACCTTACACCTCCTTATACCTCCTTAGTTATCTTTAGCCATCCTTAGCTCTCCTTAGCCATCCTTAGCTCTCCTTAGCCATCCTTAGCCATCCTTAGCCATCCTTAGCTCTCCTTAGCCATCCTTAGCTCTCCTTAGCCATCCTTAGCTTTCCTTAGCTCTCCTTAGCCATCCTTAGCTCTCCTTAGCCATCCTTAGCCCTCCTTAGCTCTCCTTAGCCATCCTTAGCTCTCCTTAGCTCTCCTTAGCCATCCTTAGCTCTCCTTAGCTCTCCTTAGCCATCCTTAGCTCACCTTAGCCATCCTTAGCTCTCCTTAGCCATCCTTAGCTCTCCTTAGCCATCCTTAGCTCTCCTTAGCCATCCCTAGCTCTCCTTAGCCATCCTTAGCCCTCCTTAGCCATCCTTAGCTCTCCTTAGCCATCCTTAGCTCTCCTTAGCCATCCTTAGCCATCCTTAGCTCTCCTTAGCCATCCTTAGCTCTCCTTAGCTCTCCTTAGCTCTCCTTAGCCATCCTTAGCTCTCCTTAGCCATCCTTAGCTCTCCTTAGCCATCCTTAGCTCTCCTTAGCCATCCTTAGCTCTCCTTAGCCATCCTTAGCCATCCTTAGCTCTCCTTAGCCATCCTTAGCTCTCCTTAGCCATCCTTAGCTCTCCTTAGCCATCCTTAGCCATCCTTAGCTCTGTTTAGCTCTCTTCAAACATCGTATTTATATTGGCTAATCCCACAAATTGTCGCAAGGCAAGTTGCAAGAGGAGTGTTACACCTTGCAACGCTTAAAAAATAAGTCGCAGTGGTGACGCAATCGTTCCAAAAAGTAGAAAAATTGCGATACTTGGTGACTGCATGTGGCGTTATGTCACCAGTCAATTTCTCGTGTAACTTGTGTCGCCACAAAATTGCGAGACGTGTTGCATGAAGAAAAGAATGCCTTTACGTTTTTTTTGGGCCTTCAAGTTTCTTGCTTCCGTTGGGGGGGGGGGGGGGGGGTATGTAATGATTCCAAGTACTCAGCTCACGCCGCTAGCTGGACAAATAGTTTACAAGTGTGTGAATGTGTTTTTCATATCTTTTCTTGCGTTAGTTCACTCAGGGCCGTATCCAGGCGGTTTGAGACGCCGGTACACCGGTTTGGGCGTTCAAACTAGGTGCCCAAAAATATAAACTATGTACTACAATCAGAGAGTTTTTTCAAAAACCGTACAAGAATTTAAAAATCACGCCTCAAAATGTAAAAATTCACATCGCAGAATGTAGAAAATGGCATTTCCGAGACTCTAAATTTCCAAATTTCCCCTACAGCGTTTCTACTATGTGTTAGGTCCACACAACAATTTGGGTCAAGTTTACGAATGTTTGAGGGTTAAGGTTAATGCACCCGAAATGATCATATATATTTTGAAATCACAATTATCTATATAAAAACTATTATAGAGAATTAACATGAAGTACCAACAATGATGACGTCATATACCGATGACATCATATAACGATGACGTCATCATTTTGTCCCCCCCCCCCCTGGTTATTTAATATATTTCCCGTTTCTGAATGATTGGGTTAACATTGGGTTTTTCGGGGCCCCTGCATGTGCTGCTGAATTCGCACGGTGTTTCCGGACGGCAAGAGTGTTACGAACGAAGAAAGAACGTTTTGTTGTTAAGAGTTTTAGTTTTTGAATTATAAGTTTATGTTCGATTCGAATTTTCGCTTTTGTTTGTTATTGACTGGCGTGTTCAATTATATCATAATGTAACTTCTTTTACGTTTTATATAGCTTGTATTCCTTAATTCTGGTTGTCACCAAATAAAAATGAGAAATATCAGACAATTTGTCGAAAATATATGTAGTTTGGCCTATAGTTTTAATATACAGTATAGTAATTTTTGCGTACAAATAAAATAGCTTTTCCAGCTGATCTCTTTTGTATGGATATGGCAAATATAATTTATATATATATATATATATATATATATATATATATATATATATATATACAATAAGTGGGCTTACCTCAAATCTTCATTTGAGGTAAGCCCACTATTTTCGCTCTATCTTTACGGTATTGAGCACTTTTCGACATTTCGCGAACAACACTTTATTTGTTTGAATATATATATATATATATATATATATATATATATATATATATATATATATATATATATATATATATATATATATATATAATTATATTTATAGCGGCTGCGAGGGACCCAATTGTATGAAGGCCTGGGGCAAATTGCCCCTTCTGCCCTCCCCTCTCGGCGGCCGTATGTGTATGTATGTGTATATTGATTGAAACAAGAGTTGATCAGGTTATAATAGAAAAAAATATAACAGTTTTGGTGGATATTGCTAAAACTTACATTTTAGAAAAAAACAAACAAAAGAGAATATATCTGAACACATTAGACTATGTACAATGTCATCGTGTTTAACTATAATACTAAGGAGATCTGAGGAGAGCTAAGGAGACCTGAAGAGAGCTAACTAAGGAGATCTAAAGATGGCGACTTGTAACCCAACACGGTCGTACGGTTCAATTCGTCCCAGGCTTAAGCACCCTTACCTCAATTTGCAATAGGAGTTGTATAGTGGCTCAGTAGTAGCTCATGAACAATGTTCTATCCGCATTTTTCTCATGTCACGCCTACAAGTCATTGTTTCCAACATAAGTGTCGTTAGTTAAACATGGTATGATAACCACCCAAAGACTGACAAAGAGTGTGGTTATCACACTTTTTTGAATGGAAAAGAGTATGATAATACAGGAACAAAAAATGTTTTTCCGTGCGGGATACTTCGATTCAAACACGCGCGATGCTGCGAGACTCAAAAGAAGCGTAAAAAACAGAAGCCACTATAGACGATTGTTTTTCAGTTATTCGAAAATTAAGCAACATCCCGCGTGTTCACATCACAGTATCCTGCATGGTATTTGTTTTATAAAATAACGACAGGTTTGAGTTGGTTAAAAGATTGGTAAAATTTACAATTCTCCGAAACTTCATTTGGCGGGAAAGTTTCCATTTTGCATGATCCTACAATCAGAACTTGCCTTGTATGCATGCATTTTCATAACAACATATCACATATTGTTTCTCACATACTAACGAGTGTTTTTGTGTCTAACTCCTAAAGTTTCTTTCCCCTATATAAAATTAATAAAAAAGAACCCGATTTGAAAATGAGTGGGTCATACATGAACTGGAAATCGGTCCTTGCCGTATAAAATCTGTTGTGGTCTGTAGCTCGAGTAAGTTGTGTTATTGATTGAAACAAGAGTTGATCAGGTTATGGTAGGTAGAAACAGTTACCGAACAAAAATGGAAAAAAATGGTGAGCAAGAAATTTGCAGGCCCGAAAAAAACGTAAAGGCATTCTTTTCTTCATTCAACACGTCTCGCAATTTTGTGGCGACACAAGTTACATGAGAAATTGACTGGTGACATAACGCCACATGCAGTCACCAAGTATCACAATTTTTCTACTTTTTGGAACGATTGCGCCACCGCTGCGACTTATTTTTTAAGCGTTGCAAGGTGTAACACTCCTCTTGCAACTTGCCTTGCGACAATTTGTGGGATTAGCCAATATAAATACGATGTTTGAAGAGAGCTAAACAGAGCTAAGGATGGCTAAGGAGAGCTAAGGATGGCTAAGGAGAGCTAAGGATGGCTAAGGAGAGCTAAGGATGCCTAAGGAGAGCTAAGGAGAGCTAAGGAGAGCTAAGGATGGCTAAGGAGAGCTAAGGATGGCTAAGGATGGCTAAGGAGAGCTAAGGAGAGCTAAGAATGGCTAAGGAAAGCTAAGGATGGCTAAGGAGAGCTAAGGAGAGTTAAGGATGGCTAAGGAGAGCTAAGGATGGCTAAGGAGAGCTAAGGATGGCTAAGGAGAGCTAAGGATGGCTAAGGAGAGCTAAGGATGGCTAAGGAGAGCTAAGGATGGCTAAGGATGGCTAAGGATGGCTAAGGAGAGCTAAGGAAAGCTAAGGAGAGCTAAGGAGAGTTAAGGATGGCTAAGGAGAGCTAAGGATGGCTAAGGAGAGCTAAGGATGGCTAAGGATGGCTAAGGAG
This sequence comes from Corallium rubrum, assembly GCA_964035015.1. Lineage (NCBI taxonomy): Eukaryota > Metazoa > Cnidaria > Anthozoa > Scleralcyonacea > Coralliidae > Corallium > Corallium rubrum. The sequence continues at coordinate 43,720,716 of OZ035997.1, forward strand.
AGCTAAGGATGGCTAAGGATGGCTAAGGAGAGCTAAGGAGAGCTAAGAATGGCTAAGGAGAGCTAAGGATGGCTAAGGAGAGCTAAGGAGAGTTAAGGATGGCTAAGGAGAGCTAAGGATGGCTAAGGAGAGCTAAGGATGGCTAAGGAGAGCTAAGGATGGCTAAGGAGAGCTAAGGATGGCTAAGGAGAGCTAAGGATGGCTAAGGATGGCTAAGGATGGCTAAGGAGAGCTAAGGAAAGCTAAGGAGAGCTAAGGAGAGTTAAGGATGGCTAAGGAGAGCTAAGGATGGCTAAGGAGAGCTAAGGATGGCTAAGGATGGCTAAGGAGAGCTAAGGATGGCTAAGGAGAGCTAAGGAGAGCTAAGGAGAGCTAAGGATGGCTAAGGAGAGCTAAGGATGGCTAAGGAGAGCTAAGGATGGCTAAGGAGAGCTAAGGAGAGCTAAGGATGGCTAAGGAGAGCTAAGGAGAGTTAAGGATGGCTAAGGAGAGCTAAGGATGGCTAAGGAGAGCTAAGGATGGCTAAGGAGAGCTAAGGATGGCTAAGGAGAGCTAAGGATGGCTAAGGAGAGCTAAGGATGGCTAAGGAGAGCTAAGGATGGCTAAGGAGAGCTAAGGAGAGCTAAGGATGGCTAAGGAGAGCTAAGGAGAGTTAAGGATGGCTAAGGAGAGCTAAGGATGGCTAAGGAGAGCTAAGGATGGCTAAGGAGAGCTAAGGATGGCTAAGGAGAGCTAAGGATGGCTAAGGAGAGCTAAGGATGGCTAAGGATGGCTAAGGAGAGCTAAGGAGAGCTAAGGATGGCTAAGGAGAGCTAAGGATGGCTAAGGAGAGCTAAGGAGAGCTAAGGATGGCTAAGGAGAGCTAAGGAGAGTTAAGGATGGCTAAGGAGAGCTAAGGATGGCTAAGGAGAGCTAAGGATGGCTAAGGAGAGCTAAGGATGGCTAAGGAGAGCTAAGGATGGCTAAGGAGAGCTAAGGAGAGCTAAGGATGGCTAAGGAGAGCTAAGGAGAGCTAAGGAGGGCTAAGGAGAGCTAAGGAGAGCTAAGGATGGCTAAGGAGAGCTAAGGATGGCTAAGGAGAGCTAAGGAGAGCTAAGGATGGCTAAGGATGGCTAAGGAGAGCTAAGGAGAGCTAAGGAGAGCTAAGGAGGGCTAAGGAGAGCTAAGGATGGCTAAGGAGAGCTAAGGAGAGCTAAGGATGGCTAAGGAGAGCTAAGGATGGCTAAAGATAACTAAGGAGGTATAAGGAGGTGTAAGGTTGTTTAAGGAAGAGTTCCCATTTGGAAGAGCACCTATTTCGGTTGTTCATATATCGAGAAAGGGCCAGCAATTGACTGTACCGAAAAAGATGGCGACTTGTACATTTAACCACAATCCTTTGCGTGCAGTAAATATGTTTCTTTCAGAATTATTGGAAGATATGATTTTAAAACAATCAACTTGGTGGGAATGAATTTCTTGCTTACTTTATAATCTCTTAGCAAGATAAACAATGTTCAGTTGAGGTCGCAAAGCATTATGGCTAAATGTACCGCCGCCAATTAATTCAGTTACCACGTTCCCGCGCGTTACCCGCGCGTGGTCAGTGTGCTCAAAAATCGATATGCTGCGCAACAAAATGGCGGAATTTCCAAACGGTGTATTTGTTGAGACTATTACGAAACAGGCTCGTGACAAAGACGTGAAACCACTATCTCACAAGAAAAAGACACACAAGAGTCATCGTAAGTCTTCGAAAAACTGGAACATAGCTTCTCCAAGCTTTACGGCGACGATGTCGTGGCCATCCAGCTGCACAACTGGAAACGGCGAGCTTAGTGTGAAGGCCAAACTGAAGAAAATCAAAAAGGAGGGTACGATAATTGTGATATTAACACAGTTTAAATATTATTAATTTCTTTATTTTTTCTAATTGTTTTTGCTATTATTCGGTAGTTGTGTGAATGTGATATATGGCATTTGAAGCCTTGACGACCGGCATTAAAGCAGTAGCACGGTTGCACTTCCTTCATGGCTGCTGCCTTAGATCTCTTAATATAACTTAATTCAATTGTGAAAATAATAGTGTTCATGAAAGGCAGTGTCGGGAGTTTAATACTGTAATACAAATAATTTTACATGCACTACTGAAAATGTACTGTAGTCTGCGAAAACGAAATCGACTTGTGTATGACACAACGTATAAAATGTGTTCAATATTCTTCCCGCCTGTTATTTAAGGACTATCTATAACTATATGTGTATTTAAGGTATTTGAATAATGTTGTACTAACACAATGTTAAAACTAAAATGTCTAAAGATTGTTTACTAAATGTGTTTCCTTTCATCAGTTTCATGTGACTACAGTGTACAGATAAGTAGGAAGTACATATTATCTATGGATTCTATGGCTGTACTGTACTGTACTGTACTGTACTGTACTGTACTGTACTGTACTGTACTGTACTGTACTGTACTTTACTGTACTGTACTGTATTGAGTCTACTGTACTGTACTGTACTGTACTCTACTGTACATTTATACCTTTATTAATGCTGTAATTTGTTGAAAAAATTTATAAATAATTTGATTAAAAACAGCTATTGAAGCTGTTGAGTGCTTTTCTATTTTTGATTTGTGACCCAAAACATCACAGGAGCATTATTATTATTGTACAGTACAAGCCTCAATCTTAGTGCCAGTCACGTTTCAGTAGTTACTCTCCTAATTCATTGAACATAGCTCTTCAATTAACCATTAATACTCTTCTCTCTAAGACATTTTTTTTCATTATATAATTTTATGGACTTTTATTTTCTTTGTGCGGTTTATGTTACATTTACATTGTGATATGATATGCTATGTTGAAAAAACATTATGCAATGTTCTGAAAAATTACACTACATTTAAACCGTTACATTGCTTTCTTACTTTTACTTTACATTCTGAGAAGTTATGCTACATTCTGAAAAGTTATGTTTCATTCAGAATAGTTACTGTTTGCTATGTTCTTATAGGTTAGGCTACATTCAGAAAAGTTATGCTATACATTCTGTCAGTTACATTATATGTTCCGAGAAGTTACACTATATGCATTCTGAAAAATTATGCTTTGTTCTAAGAAGTTACACTGCTGTCAGAAAAGTTGCGCTATGTTCTAAGGAGTTTGTTATACACTACAGCCATTCCATTGTGACTTGCAGCTAATATCTCACTTTGAAATTTAGAATTTGAAAAAAGTTATCAAATAGCAATGGCAATTTGAATACATAAAATAATGAAGAAATTTAGTTTTGATACAAGAAATAGGACACTTTTCTTAAAAAGTAACAGTATTTGTTCTAATCGATGCATAATTATCTATGTTCTTATTTCTGTTCCTACAATGTCTGTAGGTAATTATAGCAATTTTTTTTCACATTCCAGAAGGGCAAGGTTTTGTAGCACCCAAAAATGGTACTGTAGGTGTTATTATGTTAATTTAATTTTTTTCAACAATGTGTCATTTCTGTGGAATGGCTGATATAGTACATTTTAAATGAAACCTACCGTAGACATGGTAATTACCCAAGTAACTAGTTGCATTTACCAGCAACTTTGTTCATATTCTTGTTGTAAACACACAGAGTGTACAATTAAAAGGCTTCTGGGGTTGTCACAAATTCATACATGTGATCAATTTTCATTTGTCTCTCATTTTGATGCTTAATTTTTTTATTTTTATGAAATAATGGTTATAATGTTTCCTCATTTTGTTTACATTACTTTTTCCAAACATAGTGAATATACCACCCTACTGTACTGTATACCTGTATTAAGTATTTTTTATTTGACTGGTACTTTTATTTTAGGAGTATGGCCTAAAGATAGCACAGATTTGCCATCCCAAGCACTCGTGCAGCAAGATGGATTAAAAATGAAATTTAAAAGGAATCATGGTGAGATTTGTAGTGTACAGTGTACATGTAGTATTTTATTATATGATTACTAGGTAGTGGATATTTAATATCAGTCTGTGAGACATAGTTTAATGCTACTCTGGCTTAAAATGTTTTTGAATATAGCTTAAAAAGTTACTTGTCAGGAATATTAAAGCCCAGCATATAATTTTAAAAAGCCCCATATTGAAAGAGACATGAGTTATTTCAAATTTTTATTAAAACTAACGTTTCGTTGCTAATCCTGCAACATCTTCAGAGTGAATAATTATTTACAAGGTTATCTCGACTTATATGCTAATATATTTACAATAACAGGAAATGAGTAACTGAGAGAGGGGTGGAAGTGACAGTTAATAAATTACAGTGTGAAGTAACAGGTATGATGGAATGTTTTCAGTTATGTGTCAAGACAAGTATAGAAAAATATAAAGAAAAACGTGTGTATAAATCAAAATAAGTTTAAAGGAAGAGAACTGATTTTAGCGTTGAGTGAAGGATTTAACTTATTAATAAGCAGACTTTCTCTAAGAAGGAGTTCAAAATTGGAAGAAGAAGAGCTTAGAATAGAAAAATCTGTTAAAGAAACAGGGTGGCCGGTTTTTTTGTGGTGTGCTAAAACTCCAGACCAGGAACTCAAAGAAAGAGGCTTTCCCGTGTAAGCCGAAACTCCCATGTGTTCAGAAGCACGCGTGTGTAAATGGCGAATGGTTTCACCAACATACAATGACTCACAGTCATGACACTTAAATTTATAAACTACGCGTGATCTTAAAGCGAAAGGAATTTGATCTTTAAAACGGAAAAAACTTGAAAGGCGTCTAATAGGTTTAAAAACAACACGAAGTTGAATTTGTGGAAAAGCAGAAGCAAAGAGCTTAACGATTTGTTGGCGAATTTGAAGGGAGTGTTGACCGGTGAACGGAAGTGTAAATAAAATGATACGTTTGGGTGCTGTGGTAATTTTAGACGCTGGGCAAAAAATTTTTTCAAGAAATTTGCGAATACAACTATCTAAAAATTTGATAGGATAACCATTTTGAAGCATGATACTTTTAAATTTCTCTAGTTCTTCGTGAAAAATTGTGTAGGAGGAAGAAATGTTAAAATAACGAAAAAGTAAAGTCATTACTAAGCCCTTTTTATACACAAGTGGTATGAAACTTTCAAAATTTGTGAAAAGCCCAGTAAACGTTGGTTTACGATAAACGGAAGTTACAAATTTGCCATTCAAGCGTTGAATTTGGATGTCAAGAAAGGAAAGTGAGTTATTGTTTTCAATTTCATGTGTAAATTGGATACTGGGATGTTGAGAATTCAAGTAATTAAGGAAAGGTAAAATATGATCGCGAGACCGAAAAAGAATAAAGGAATCGTCAACATAGCGTCGATAGTACAGAGGTTTAAACTGAGGCGGACAATCATCAAGCCAATTAGTTTCATGAAAGGACAGAAAAATGTTAGCGAAAAGCGGGCCAAGCGGTGGCCAAGGTACATAAGTTAAATGTTCCTCTTAGACCTATACTCTCTTCCATTGGCACTCACTCTTATAATCTTGCTAAATTTCTTGTTCCTCTACTTTGCCCCATTTCTTCTACTTTTTATACGATTACTGATTCTTTTTTATTTTTACAAGATTTATTTCAGTTGAAATTTGATATTAATAATGTAGTCATGGCCAGTTTTGATATTACTTCACTCTTTACAAATATTCCATTAGATGAAACCATTGAAATTATTATTAACCAACTTTTCTCCCAGAAAACTCATTTTCAAAACTTCACGCCCGAGCAATTTAGAGAACTACTAAATTTAACAGTCAAAAATTGTCACTTTATATTTAACGGGAAATTTTATGAGCAAATTGATGGTGTTGCGATGGGTTCTCCGCTTGGCCCGCTTTTCGCTAACATTTTTCTGTCCTTTCATGAAACTAATTGGCTTGATGATTGTCCGCCTCAGTTTAAACCTCTGTACTATCGACGCTATGTTGACGATTCCTTTATTCTTTTTCGGTCTCGCGATCATATTTTACCTTTCCTTAATTACTTGAATTCTCAACATCCCAGTATCCAATTTACACATGAAATTGAAAACAATAACTCACTTTCCTTTCTTGACATCCAAATTCAACGCTTGAATGGCAAATTTGTAACTTCCGTTTATCGTAAACCAACGTTTACTGGGCTTTTCACAAATTTTGAAAGTTTCATACCACTTGTGTATAAAAAGGGCTTAGTAATGACTTTACTTTTTCGTTATTTTAACATTTCTTCCTCCTACACAATTTTTCACGAAGAACTAGAGAAATTTAAAAGTATCATGCTTCAAAATGGTTATCCTATCAAATTTTTAGATAGTTGTATTCGCAAATTTCTTGAAAAAATTTTTTGCCCAGCGTCTAAAATTACCACAGCACCCAAACGTATCATTTTATTTACACTTCCGTTCACCGGTCAACACTCCCTTCAAATTCGCCAACAAATCGTTAAGCTCTTTGCTTCTGCTTTTCCACAAATTCAACTTCGTGTTGTTTTTAAACCTATTAGACGCCTTTCAAGTTTTTTCCGTTTTAAAGATCAAATTCCTTTCGCTTTAAGATCACGCGTAGTTTATAAATTTAAGTGTCATGACTGTGAGTCATTGTATGTTGGTGAAACCATTCGCCATTTACACACGCGTGCTTCTGAACACATGGGAGTTTCGGCTTACACGGAAAGCCTCTTTCTTTGAGTTCCTGGTCTGGAGTTTTAGCACACCACAAAAAAACCGGCCACCCTGTTTCTTTAACAGATTTTTCTATTCTAAGCTCTTCTTCTTCCAATTTTGAACTCCTTCTTAGAGAAAGTCTGCTTATTAATAAGTTAAATCCTTCACTCAACGCTAAAATCAGTTCTCTTCCTTTAAACTTATTTTGATTTATACACACGTTTTTCTTTATATTTTTCTATACTTGTCTTGACACATAACTGAAAACATTCCATCATACCTGTTACTTCACACTGTAATTTATTAACTGTCACTTCCACCCCTCTCTCAGTTACTCATTTCCTGTTATTGTAAATATATTAGCATATAAGTCGAGATAACCTTGTAAATAATTATTCACTCTGAAGATGTTGCAGGATTAGCAACGAAACGTTAGTTTTAATAAAAATTTGAAATAACTCATGTCTCTTTCAATATGGGGCTTTTTAAAATTATATGCTGGGCTTTAATATTCCTGACAAGATTACGCTTTCCGCCTGGTTCGTCTATTGCTACGATAAAAAGTTACTGTTCATGACCCAATATTTCAACACTCCAATCTACTGTAGTGTCTTCATCAGGGGTGATCATCATGAAGACAGGTCCCAGATTTACAACATCTTCATAACAATCACACCTGATAAAGACACTACAGTAGATTGGAGTGTCAAAATGTTGGGTCATGAACAGTGACTTTTTAAGCTACTGTACGTTCAAAAAACTTTTAAGTCAGAGTAGCATTAAACTATGTCTGATTCTTCATCTGGCTGCATTGGGAATTTATTCTATATAACTCTGTGTTTGAGAATTTTCTTCCAGTCAGTTTTTAAAATAGAGTCTTAAGTTTTGGAAGCTACAATGTTGCAAGTGTATATCTGTATACACGTATTTCACGATTACTTTTCCATTAACTTGCTACTTAACTTAAGTCAATAGGAATTATTTCTGGCTGAAAACTTGTACTGTACATGTATTGCAGTTGTGTCTATTTGATATTGGTGTAAGTTATGAGATACAGAAACAATATAATAGAAGACTAGTTTTAAAATGATAATTTATTGGCAAGAACAGCAATTTTTAATGTCACCAAACTTTAGTGTTCACTGCACTGATATCACTAATTTAAAAATAACAATGTTGGTATTGGCATTATTTTTTGGCCTAATTTATAGAAGAAAATATCAAAGTATTACTCATCAAAGAGAGTATATATCCTTAGACATCCTACATGTATGTAGCAATGGGTTAAACCTTTTGACTTGTCAGGATGTCTCTTAGCAACTCTTGACTATAAGCTCTCAGAATTTTTTCCCATCATATGACTCAATGGTCAGAGCACTGCCCTATGCCACTAGCATAAGAGGGTCACTGGTTGAATTCTGCACCGGCCTTGATGACGTTGCATTTTTGCAGCTGGTCCCAATATATGGTTAAGAAACGTAAATATTCTCATGCTTGAAATTTTCTTTTTCCAATAATTCCAAACCATGTACGGTACAGCAGGCCTTGCCCAGAGTAAAACAGACACGCTCTATAAAAAGTGCTCCTTCGAGACTCAAGGCGCTCGTTTTCACACACCTACTAAATCTGAGCAGGTGTCATATGACTACAGCTTCATCTTTATGAAGTACTTATATCTTTTGTTGTTTATTTAATACCTGCTGTACATCAACTATGCTTAAAGTGTGGACTCTTTTGTAAGAAATGCCAAATTAGAATACAGTATTTATTAAGTGCATGCGCGCGATCAAAGCAGCGCCATATATGCTTGATCGAGTGTGTCTCTGGGCAAGGCCTGCTACAGTACAGTAGTTACATCGCTAATTGATTAAAATGCCAAATATTATGGTACTTATACTGAGAACGTGTATTTTTTGAGAATGAGATTGTTTGTAAAGTGACATGATACTGTAAGTTGTACGTATACATGCATGTAGTGCATGTGGTACATTTGCGAGCTTGGTGTAATGTACCAGAAGTTCAGTAGACGTTCATCAAGCCCAATTACTAAGAGAAGATTTCTGAGACCTTATTTTGCAACCTTTACTCTCCATTTGAGCCTCAATGGCTCAATGGTTAGAGTTTCTAACCGGTCATTAAAAGGTTGCAGGTTCGAACCCTGTCTGGGGCTCAGAAATCTTTTCTGGGTAATTGAGCTTGATGAACGTCTACCGAACGTCTGTTATTGTTTGTAAAGTTAATGGATTACCTCATGAAAAATATTCTTTTGGTGTTCTCTCATGCATGTTAATGGAGATACAGTAAATTAGAAATTTTCCTTCTTTTGAGTTTTGGAAGAAGTACACTATATTATTACAATATTTGCAATAAGGGAGTTTAGATATCAAATCTCCAGTAAGAGAGAACGATACAAAAGGGAGGTATACATGTAATACCGGTAGTTATTAACCCTTTCCCGTCAGTTGATTTTTCTGTGACAGGTAAAATTGCCTGGTGTTAGCCAAAGTACTGTAACATGCAGTACATAAAACTTAATGAGGCCTGCGCTAAACGTCTCACAATAGACGAATTTAATTCGTAAATGCGACGTCAAGTTAAACGCCGAATTTCAGTGGAATTTAATTGTTTTTACTTGGACTCGTCGGGCCTGAATACGACTTCTTGAAAACATGGCGCCGAATTGTCACAGATAGAAGAGAAACATTTAATTCGACGCGACGATAATTCGTCGTGTAACTCGAACACGCATTATCGTCGCATTATCCGTCAGTGACTCAGACGAATTTAATTACCAAGACGAATTTAATTCATGTGTCGAATCACAGTCAATCGAGATATGGTCTGGAAACTCAGCTAAAGTCTTTGGTCTATCTTTTTGTTCGCCTTCATGCATTTTTGTGCACGGTGCAGGGTCACTGAACACATTGTATTTTAGTATAATGAACGAATTGTCCAATAGCAACGTTTCAGTTCAACCATTCAACCGTGCTATTTAAATATTAATAAACCTAAAACAAAGGATGTGCACGGTGTAAGGTACGGTTCAACATAAAATCACAGCTCATTATAGGCGCTTTGAAGTTTGCCGAGTTTCCAGACCATATCTCGATTGACTATGGTCGAATTTAATCGAGACATACGTCGCAGTTTCGTCGAATAAAATTCAAACAATTAAATTCGTCTATTGTGCGACGTTTAGCGCAGGCCTTAAATCCTATGACCGACAAAAAAATTCCTGAATGTCCAAGGAAACTTTCTCAGTATCCCGAGTATTTCAAAATTGCGGTTTAAATTTGTGAGTTTTTAGTCTGTTTAGCTTTTTTGTATTCTTTCTGTTTTCTATGAGAAGCCTAAGGCAAAAAACCTGTACTTACAGTATAAATTGTCCTACATGTAAATGATTCTCACTTTAAACTCATGAAATATTCAACGTAATTTTGTATTCAACCGCGGCTTCTGGCTTAAAGGCGGTTTTCCACTAGGCTCGCGCGAAGCGACATTTTCTTTTGTCTCGCAAGCTCTCGAGTGGAACTAATTAGCCAAGGCAAAAGAAAAATGTCGAGTCGGTCGACAAATGTCGCCCAGTGGAAAACCGCCTTAAGGAGACACCTGTGATAAGTCAGGCTTGGCCTTGAGATAAGGTCCAGTTTACATGAAGTGGTTTGAGTGTTCGAGTGAAATATCGCATGTTGTTTCTCCTTGTTGTGTTTATGTGAAGAAGATTGACAGTTTTCGATCTTAGCGAAACGGATGGCTGAAGTCAATCCACGAAGTTCTGTTGAGTGGATTGACTTGAGATTCAAGCAAGGATCGACTTCAATGTCTTCAATCTGTTTCATCTAAACAGTTTGACTTGAAAATGACTTGATACGCATGAGTGAAGTTAGCGCGTGTCGTGCTAAATGGCAGACATTGAGGGAAGCACAGAAAATAGTGTTCCAAAACCGAAAACAATGTTCCAAGCAGATCGGATTGTCCATGTAAACATGTGCCTGGATTGACTTCACTCGCGTTTTTCGATCCGATTGGACTGTCAATCCACTTCATGTAAACAGGGCCTAAGTGAAGGCAAGCTCTATTGTTGTACTGTACATTGCTTTCAACATATACCTGTATACCAGGAATACCTGCATGCATGTACATGTAATGACTGTAATGGCATTTTTGGGTTCTTAATTCAGTATTTCAACTTGATGATTGCAGACATTGCTCTAATTTCGGAAGCAAGGTTTCTGGAATCCACTTGTTTATAGGTTTTCGGCAACAGCCTTACCGATAAGATCACTGGACTACTCGACATGTACAGTGTATACATAGATTCCCACCATTGTGGGTTTCATTTTTACTGCAGGATCGTGTAGTTGCTTTTTTTTTTGTAACGGTCTGAGGTGGCTATTACGCACAGTGCAGTCGCATTTTCTTTCCCCCTCACATACTTTTCACTGACCAACATTTATTTATTATAAATGTTTGGTTTGTACTGATATATACACTACTGTAGTATACAAATACTGTGATTTATAAATATGCCTATTATTTATTGTAAGCTGAGATTTTCGTCCAATGAACGTGACAAAAAAACCTCGGACATTTCTGAGGCTCTCATATGCCCCACAATATTTTTTCACCAGTAGAAAAGTTTTTTGATTGGGTATACGATGTTTTCCACTATAGTGGAAGATATCGTATAAAGCATTACAAGCCCTTTCTATCTTTTGTTGGCCAGCGGCTTTCCATGGTCTCAGCAACGTTTTTATTTGGCGGCATACTAAGCTGCACATTAAGCTATATATTAAGCTGTATATTAAGCTCTCGAAAAACTGTAGAAGGTATTCTAATTAACAGGAGCTTTATTGTCAGGGCGGTATCTAGAAGAAAAGTTGAGGTTCTGATCCCAAAATGTCAATAGAGGTTCACGGGCCCGGCTCGACTCCCCTACTCAACAGAGCCTCTTTAGATATTTCATGGAATGTCATTAAAGCATTTCTAGGCTGTTAAAATTTATTAAACTGAGTCCAGCGACCTCCCACGAACACCTTTCATTGTTTCATCTTGATATTACCATAAGATTATATGTGCGATTGTACTCTAAGTAAGATCTATTGTATAGGAGCTTTTATATATCGTGTCTATGAACCCCTAGGGTCCCCAGCTTCCCTCGAGCCAACGCTTGTCATTCGATCACGTCTGTTTAGCAAAAATGTCCGAAAAGTAGTGTTGTAATCTGAGAATGTCTTGTACGCTCAGTTTATAAAGTATGTTAATATTTATTTTTTGTAATTGGTATTTTATATTTCTTAATTTTTTTATACTTTTTCTTCTTTTGAATTTGGGCGCTCAAGCGTTTTCCGGAATCAAATTGTCTCTAGATACTGCCTTGATTGGGGATAATTCTAGCAAAAACTATACATTAGAAAACTCGTTTACAAGAGAGTGTGCTACTGTGCTGTGAAGTTTAGACACTTCATAGCAGCCTCGTACCCTGGACCTTACCTCTGCCCGCACTCACCCTGGCTTTTTACGTATAGCGTAGGGGAAGGAAAGCGGAGATAAGATTCTGGGTACGAGGTTAACGTCATAGCATACCTGTACTCTCGTAATCTCGGATGCGTCCGCATGAGTGTGTGAGTGTACGCTGTCAAAAAGGTACAGTACATGTACATTGTTAGCCAGCAACTGTTGAGATTCAAACATCGCCATATCGGTTCTCAGTACTTTTATAATAAATAAATTACAGTGTACTTAATGGTAAATGCTTATACTGGGGTTGCTCAGCAACCAAGTAGCGCTATGCCATCGACCGGGGTTGCACTCAAGTACACAGCCAAAAATAGCACAGGTTGTTACAGCAATGATATGCGTGAACAGCACTGTTGAACCAACAGTATTGTTCATCATTGTTCCAACAGCATTGTTCAGCAATGATGAAGCAACAGTAGCTGCTCGTGGCTGTTGGAACAGGAGAGAACAACACTGATAGAACAGCATTGTTCACTGTTGTTATGACATGGCTGTTCAGCACTGTTGCTTCATCATGCCGTAACAACTTGTATCATGCATGGACAACAACACTGTTTAATTAACATGGTTGTTCAATGTTGTTTCAACAGGCGTGAACAGTGTTGTTGGACAAAAATAACGTATCAAGTATGCACACGCGATTTTCTCGCGGTTATTTTTGCGAATCAGTTCGTGAGCGATAAAAGAAAGGGGAAGGTGAACGCTTTTAGCATGTGGCGATGTTTCGTCAAGTAGGTGAGTACTTCATGTATGCTTCGCATTTTGTCTTGGGGTTTGGAGACAGACCTAACACGAAGTGCAAACTTACATGAAGTACAGTCTCACACTGCATTGCCTATGAACTGATTGGCCAACTGTAAACTCGTGCCAACTATATACAGTACCCCAGCAGACGTATGTACGTGACCGCGTACCTATTTTTTCATTTGTTGTGATGTATCATAATTAAGATTCGTACGATATGTTTTTATAGTTGCTGATATTAAAAACAATCTTGAGATAAGAAATGGGCACAAGAAGAAGAGAAAGAAAAAGAAGAAATACTATGATCGTGAAGATCATGCGTGTCTTGACTACGATCTTAATAACATTGACCTCAAGAAGATATCATTTTCCAAGTATATTTGTGTTAAAACATCGCCGAATGGAGGTGCCTCTATTGTTCACGTGAATTACAACGAAGTGAAAGATCTGAGCGAGGAGCACGTGGAACAGCTTGTCGACGAGTTCTTTCAAGTTGTCTTTGAGGAGAGGGGGCCTGGGCAGGCTAAGCATGTAATGGGCGTCGTGCACGATGGTGCCCGAGGCATTCCCGAGCTGGTACGTTATTTTGGCGAGAAACATCCGAACGAAACTGTCAAAACTGATGTATTAGGCAAGAAAACAGACATAGACACATGTCGTTTTACGGATTATTGTAGTCGAGTTCAGGACAGTTATAAAAATGGTACATTTCGCTGGGGCGGCTTGCTGCAGTTCAGCTTGGTCGGCACGGTGCATGAAGAAACTGGTGGATATTTTCCAGATATGCTTGAGTTTATTGAGAATTGTCCATTTCTTAAGCCCGTTATGCCTTGGGGGAAGTATTCTCTCTTAAAAATGGACGATCCCAGGCAAAGTAACGATGGCCCTATTTTGTGGATTCGTCCAGGAGAGCAGATGGTGCCAGCGACCGAGATACCAAGGTCACCTCATAAAAGGAAAAGGTAAAATGATCTTTTGCAAGAAATCCCACTCGCGGGAAATGTGACAGTCATATTACAGCTAAGGCAAAAATAGATAAATTGTCAGAATTTGAACAAAAAGGCCTCAAAATGTCGGTAATGTTGTCAATTTTGAAAATATGTTGAAAAATTCTTTTTTCTAAAACAATTACGTATGAATAAGAGCTGGCTTTGCCCAATGAGCTCTACAGTAAAATCCCGCTAACAAGAACCTACAGTACCACTATTAAGAACCTCAAGAATTTATTTATATAAGAATATAAGAACCTATCCCAGGCTAATTTGGTAAAATGTAGGTTCTTGTTAGCGGGTCTTTACTGTATATATAACTGGAGTGATATCTTTGTGGCGGACAACCTACCGGGCATGTAGCCCTGAAGTACGTATAGTTCCAGTCTTCTACGCGGTCTGGTCAAGGCTGATCTGGTCAAAAGACCGCGTAGGAAACTGGAACTATACGTACTTCAGACCTACATGTCCGCCATGTTTGGCTTCAATCTTTGCCCGGTCAATGACCAGCGGATATCACTCCAGTTATATTTTTAGCTCACTGGTTTTGTCATGGTCGCCGCCATCTTGAACAACGATGTCAAAAGATTGTAACCAAATAGTAACATAGACCCAGTATTTTAAAGTACCTATAAACTCAAATAAGATATTACTGATATGGATTCTATGTAACATAAATAGTTGAATGCCACAATATTTTTTGATTTGAATTTTTATTTAGTACCATAATGTGATTAAGATGACGTCAATGTAGGCATTTCTGCTTCATTTTTTTTTGTATAATAAACGGCTTTGAAGATTTGAGTGAAAAATGCGATAAAATATAGAATATACTATTCAAGTATGCCATTAGTAGCATATACAGTATAGCATGTGAGTTGGGCAATATTTCTCCTGTAACAGAACATTGTGTTTGCAAATTATGCCTAGTACAGCACATATAGACATCATCTTCATTACCAATTTGGAATACAAACCAAATACAAGTTCAAATCAGAAAATATTTCGGCATTGCACTATTCACGTTACATAGAATCCATATCAGTAATATCGTATTTGCGTTTATAAGTACATGTTTTTAAGTTCGTTGTTAAATTTTAACAGAAGCATTGTTTTTCTTAAGTAATACTTAAAAATTATCGTACGTTTTCCTGAAATTTTTACCGTCATTCCAAGAGAGAAATGCATCATACGTAATATATATATATCTTTGAAATTCTACGGTATTCAATATTTAAAAAGCGTTATTATATGTATAGATAACCATGCATGCAATGATCTGATAAATAGATGTTCCTGCATGGTCAGCGCGCCCATCAACGTTTTGGTTAGTGCTTCATGTTAGATCAACATAATAGTTTGCATACTGTAAATATAGTATACCAGTGCTTATAAGATATAGATAGTGGTTCGTGATTGTTTTTGGTAGTGCTGACCATAACATTAACCCTAGCACTAACCCTATCCCAAACGTACCTAAACCTATGTCTTTTTTACGCGTCGATCCTCCTTTGTTTACATTTCTATAAAAAAATACATAAATAAATCAAAACGTAAGTACTAAATGCTTATATATGCTTGCTAGAGTTGCGTCCTGACCAGAAACAGAAAACTTTCTTTTTTTGGCCCTAAATAACGGAAATTTCCCCCCCTAGAACTTCTGTGAACGAACTTCAAAACCTCCATTATTTACCCCGTGCATCCGCTCCGAGAGAATCCTTGGCAGAAGATCGAACGCGATGTCACGCGGACCATGTTGGCCAAGGCTTTGATCGATCAACAACAGCAGCTGTAGCCATCGTAAAAGCAGTACACCCTGCTGATGAAAACAGGTATGATTTAATCAGAATAGCAACGCTTAGAATATTGGTGGACTCCCTGGGTTTCTACTAGGGTGCTGTTTAGGATGGGAGGATGGGAGTTATATTAAGAGCCTGAAACTTTGGTAGGGGTCAAGCCTTCAAAGAATCTTGATTGACATGTATCTTTTGGCTTGTATAAATCATAATCTTTTAGCACATGACATGTAGATTTGGTGTATATGTGTGTAAACTGATTTTTATGCAAAGTGCTAGAAAAAGTAGTAAGTAAATACACTGTTTCTGTCCGCCCTTGGTAAACAAATTAATTTTTAGTTTGTCTTGCCAGCAGTTGGCTATATTTCGTAATTTTGGCCCTTTCTCATTGGGGTTATGAGACCGCGAAAAATAGCTGTTACTTTCTGTACTTTTTATCTTAAAAAATCTTCAATAGACCTTAAATTATACAAATTTGGCAGCTGCGGGATTATTTGGTATTCATTCACGTCTATACATGAATAAACTAAGCCTTAAATAAGAACTTGACTTCATTGCGGTAATAATTTCTTAATTCTTTGAAAGTTTTCATGGCGATAATGTAATATAAATAAGTTTTGTGGAAACACCACGTAAAATCAGGCCAAAAGCTTAGCAAAGAAATATTTTACGTGGTATTTCCACAAAACTTATTTATATAATAATTTCTTGTTTTTCAACATTCCCAGAGTGGAGTACGCAAACAGAGAAGTAAAAGATGTGGTCGCCTTCCACGCTGAGGATTTTCGTCAACTTTCTGAAATTCTTCAATTAGATCTTCACGAACCTCCTGTATCACAGGTAACGTTTAGGCTATTTACTCGGGTTACTGTGGTAGGCCGAGTCTAGGTTTCAGCTCGGTTTGTCCCCCCCCCCCCCCCCTTTTGGGTGTCACGATTTTGCATTTTTGCACATTTTGTACATTTAGTATACGCTTCTATTCATACTTCCAGTGACTTATTAGCCGTGTGACTGAGTGGAGTGAGTGAGGCCGTGAGGCATGTTGTAAGTTCTTTGCTCCTTTTGCTTTTGGAGTTCGACAAAAAGATGAACAGCTTTACCTTTTGATCAAGGTGTTCTTGCACATTGTTGGTAAATTTCGAAATAGACTGACTGACTTTGTAGTTTAACAGTGATCAGATGTGGCTAATAACTGTATTGATCGTAAATATGATCACCAGTGTGAAGTATGCACCGCATTCAGCCTTCGATTTTGTGATTGCTGCAATAACTTCAATCAGGATCTTTTACCCAAGCACTTTCGCAGTTTGTCAGTAGCTCGAGTGAACGCCTGACCCTAGCCTGCGTGCAGCCTCTACCCGATTTCGAAACCCGATAGTATGTTTTCATATCAACAAAGGGCAATCATTTGGAAAGTAATGCCCTTTCAAAACGAATCATGGAAGCAGGGAAGAAATATCACCCGCAGATGTCTGGTCGTTTGTGTGGTAAGAGGATCAGAAAAACCAACGGTGGAGGCGCATAGGGAGGAGTCAGAAAGATCCGGAAAAGAAATACCGAAGGATGTACTCACCGACCAGATGTCGCATCAGACAGGGACGGCTCAATTTCATTACAGGTTGCAAGACAAGGTTCGCAAACGTGCATACGCTGCGGCTGTCATCGAAGAAAACCTGCTGAATAAAAAACGGAAAAACGATGGGGAAAAGAGTGATGGAGAGGAGGAGGAGGAGGAGGATGGAGAGAAATAAAAAGCTAATAGAGAGAAAAAGGATGGTAAAAAGGGTAAAAAGGATGGAGAGAAGAAAAATATAAAGAAGAAAGAAGTTGGTCGTAAAGAGAGGGATGGTGAAAACAGGAAAAAAAGAAGAAGAAAGATAGAAAGCCGAAAGAAATAGTGAGGGAACGCAAGGAAAAAGAATAGTCGCCGGACGGCGACAACCCAGAAAGACCATCAACTTCATGGGACGTTTCAACCAGCAATATAATTGTCCGCTCACGGAGACAGAAAAGATGGAATTAAAAGATTTGTACAAATCCGACATCGAGAAAGGCGTTGTGCCTTTCCCAAGGCACATCCGAGAGCGATGTGCCAAGCACTAAATTTTAAGGAATGTAAACCCAACAATGGCGTACTACTACCTCAAAGATGTTTTGGAAGAAGAGGCACCAAGCTGAAAGATCTGTCAAAGCCGCTGACCGTCATGCAAAAAGTGGAAACATGGCTGGACGACACCTCGGTCATATATCGCCGAACATCACTGGTTCCTGTTGTGGTGGTGGGAATGCTCTTTTCACCGACTAAGAGACAGCAGCTATAGAGAGAGCAACAACGCATCTCCCGAGATCTTTAAAAGTCACGAAGGAGGCCTTGCACGACTTTGTGCTAAATTCACAGATCTTCAATTGAGGGACAAATTTAAAACAATTGTATAAGGAAAGAGCTACGGGAAAAGAAGAAATCTGGTAGAGGCTGCACGCAGGCTAGCCTGACCCATTGAGCTTGAAATCTCTTATAGCAAGACGCCTGGCTGGTCATCTCACAATTTTGGCCGGTCGTTGACTGGTGACCGGCCGTTATTTTGAGCCATGGCTTTAAACGTATGTTAAACTTGTCATCCCCGAAACTCAAGGAATTATTTAATCAGGGTGTCATTTACTAACGGCACGCTTAATGTTGTCTTTTAGTGTGTGACCTGGGTGGATGAAGCAAAGCTAAACCAGCTGCGTCGAGAAGGGATCCGGTATTCGAGAATTCGTCTAAAAGACAACGATATCTATTTTATTCCAAGAAATGTTATTCACCAGTTTAAAACCGTATCGGCTTGCGGGAGCATTGCTTGGCACCTGAGACACAGAATGTATTATTCAGGAGACGACAGCAAAGAATTGTAGAGGGTTTACCTTGTGTGGGCGTGAGGTATGAACATAGGTATAGTATAGTTGTGTATCGTATACTGTTTTGATAGCGCGCCACTGTGGGGTTTCAGCCTGGTACCTAGGCTTTGCGAGGAAGCTGCGCTGCGGGAGCGCTTAATGAACGCGCGAGGGAACACCCGTGGCTGCTTAAGAAGGACGCGAATATTTTAACGCCTGGCTAGCATAAAATGTCTGCCGATTGTTTTTCACAGTTTAATAGATAATGAATAAATGAGAACATTTTTAAGGTGTTATTGGGGATTGGAGCACTGCATGGTCCACGATTCTATACACTTCAGAGAGGTCCTATGTTCGTTTGCATTTTAAAAAAATAAATATTTCGTTTACTAGAACATAATTCGATTACTAGAACCTCATGGTTTAACGCCAACGGCGCAAAATCAAGTATTTTAATTTCAACAGAAAGAAATGTACATTAGAGAGTTGCATGAAATAACAAGCGAGTGAAACATTTTATACAACAACATGGGTTCTACTCTACGTTCCTTTTCATTGGTTGTTGCCTGTGATGTATTAGAGGACTAAGGTCACACACACAAGTAATAAAAAAATGAACCATTTTGTATAAAACAAGTAAATTACATTTTTACGTGTGTGTACTGTAATAGATCACAGAAAACGTAACAGCGTGTAAAGAACAACAGTCACTGCAACTCTACTGCGTCTCGTGTTCTACATTTTGTTTTTTTACACGCTGTGACGTCACTTGTGATCTATTACTATTTATACAATACCCTGGTTGCTATACGTGTTTTCATTGGTTGTGTTGTTGCCCATGATCTATTAGAGGACAGAGACATGGATATTGTGTTTTTATATTGAATAAAACAAATAGATTCCATTTTGCCGTTGTCTGTTCAGTTATAGATGTACAGAGGACGTCACAACGTGGTAAGAACATCAGTGACCGCCATCTTTTTTTGTTCTTACCACGTCGTGACGTCATCTGTACATCTATTTAACAATTAGACTATGAGCTCGAAATTTCTATGAGTGAATAGTTGACGAGAGCGGAGCTCGAGTCAACTATCATCTCATAGAAATTGAGAGCGAATAATCTAATTGTTTTAGTAGAAACTAACTTGTCTACCTTAGTTCTTCCAAATTATTTCAAAAAACGAAGTATAACCACTGTTTCTGTGCGAAAACCAAGGCAGAACAATCTTTCACTCCTCGTGTCCTCCATGTTGTTTTACGGCATGGCCGCGCGAGTACTGGTACTCAATTTGCTACTAGCTATCTATTGACGAATAGATATCGAGTAGAGTAGCCAATCAGATTGCAGCATTTGCAATAGAATACTAGTAAGTTTCTACTAAAATTGAACAGACAACGGCAAAACGGAATCTATTTGTTAAACATACGCACGGAAAAATGTAATCTATCTGTTATTATACAATAATTTGAATAGTACGTGCGTTTTTATTGGTCAATAGCATGATCTATAAAAGGACAGATGCACAGATTACGTCACTGACGTGGTCTGATTTCTCTAAACCAATCACAGATCTCACTGCAATATCACGAGCCAATGATGTTGCTTGATTTGTATAGATCATGGATCACGCCAGATGAAGTGATTTATCTTTTTCAATGCCCAGGAATATGTATAAAACAAATAGATTCCATTTTGTTGTTGTCTGTTCAGTTATAGATGCACAGAGGACGTCACAACGTGGTAAGAACATCAGTGACCTACTCGACTGCGTCTCGTGGGCTACTTTTTTGTTCTTACCACGTTGTGACGTAATCTGTGCATTAACTGAACAGACAACGGCAAAATGGAATCTATTTGGTAAATAATCGGCAGACACACTATAAATGATCTTCGAATATTGTGGGATTTAATGCAAGAAGATTTTCGAACATCGTTGGCTTTTTGCTCATATTTCAAGTGTTCAACAAACAATACAAACACTGAAAATCCACAAGACACTGCAAAAATTACCTTCAAACCATGTATTTTGAAGCCATTTAATTTGTTCAGAGCTGAAAACCGGTTAAACGGGTCTTAAACGGGTTACTTCGTTACACGAATACAGCATAGCCTTCTTTTGTTTCTCTCTCTCAGCGAAGAAATTAGCCGGGAAAGAACGCTCTGCTCGAAGCGTAGAATTCTGCACATATCAAGCGTTTTCCGCCAGGCAGCCTTGCGCACTCTTTTAGTGCGGCTTTCTTGTAACGGGTTAGGGTTAGGGTTAGGGTTAGGGTTAGGGTAAGGGTTAAATTTAGACTTATATTTAATAGGGTTAGGGGTTGATTTGGTAATGAATTAGTTAAGCATCCTTCATAGTTCCCCCATATAGTGGCGCGCCGCCAGAACTGTGTCCGTTACTTCTTATACCATTTTGGTTTAAGAGTAGAGGTGGTCTGTTTTTATTCTGTATATAATCTATATGCGAGTACCTCTGTAATTTCTTTACAAATATCTATAGCTATTTAATCTATTAGAAGATGTATTTATAAGACACCTTAAAGGTGGAGCTTTATATATACAGTGTTTTGTTATATCAACACAGCGATCAAAATTATTGTAAAGAAGTATAATGTATTAATTTATCTTTTCTGTACAATATATATATATATATATATATATATATATATATATATATATATATATATATATATATATATATATATATCAATACCATGGTTACTGGTTTACAGAAAGTTTACATTATTTCTGGAATTAATCTACCAATAAATAATATATATATATATTATGCACAGTAATAGAGGTTTGTGTTGTTTCTGTTTAGTAAATAGAAGTGAACAAATCTGATAAGTGAAAGATTAATGTTCCGGTTTACGTAAGTGGAGAACTTAAAGTGCCCATGAAACGAAAATTAAGTTTATTTAAGGTGGTGCCATACAGTTTCTTGAAAAATGGAAAATACAAGTTTGAGAGTCCAAAACACGTGATTAAACAATTCGGAAAAAGAATAAAACTAATGTTATGCATAATTAAACAGTCTGACAATCAAAAACTGCTACCATATTTATACCAACAGTTGTTGCTATGGCAACAATGACGTTCCAAAATGGCTGTCAATTACCCTTCAAACTAATTTAATTCGGAAAAAACTTTGGTGACCCCCAATTTTTTTTTCATTAAAACTTTCCTTGAAGTATGAGTAATCAATAGGCCGATTTTAAAAAAATTCTGTAGAACGAAATTTTTAAAAAATTAACAAACATGATTTTTCCGGAAAAAAAGTTATTCGTTCTACAGAATTTTTTTAAAATCGGCCTATTGATTACTCATACTTCAAGAAAAGTTTTAATGAAAAAAAATGGGGGGTCACCAAAGTTTATTTCGAATTAAATTAGTTTGAAGGATAATTGGCAGCCATTTTGAAACGTCATTGTTGCCATAGCAACAACTGTTGGTATAAATTTGGTAACAGTTTTTGATTGTCAGACTTTAATTATGCATAACTTTTAGTTTTATTCTTTTTCCGAATTGTTTATGTACGTGTTTTGGACTCTCAAACTTGTTTTTTCCATTTTTCAAGAAACTGTATGGAGCCACCTTAAAAGAACACTTAAAATGATAGAGTAACATCTTTTGAAGTTTCTCGTTTCCTTGCTTCCTTCTTGAGATATTTAAGTTTGTTTGATGTACTGTATAATAAACGAGCAAGAGTGTTTTATCAGATATAAAGACACGAGGCGAAGCCGAGTGTTTTTATATCTGATAAAACACGAACTGCGAGTTTATTATACGGCTTCAAAAACTAACCACTTGGTAAGTTGATTGGCGGAGTTAGTTTGAAAAATAACCTTGTCTAAGCCGAGAAAATCAAAGCTAAAGTTTATGTAAATCAGGAGAAATCTTTATCACATATAAAGATACGATACGGTCATGATTTTCTTTTGTGTTTTCCTCATGAATTATTAATGAGTTTTTGAAATGCAAATTAAACATTCTGACGTCACATGTGCATAATGAGTTATCGAAAAAAGTTGTAGATTTTCAAATGATTATATTTGACAATAGCAAAGATATATAACTTTTTTCGATAACTCATAATGAGTTATGTGCATAATGCACATGTGACGTCAAAATGCATATCAAACCACTTAAATATCTCAAGAAGGAAGCAAGGAAGCAAAAAACTTCAAAAGTTGTTACTCTATCCATTTTAAGTGTTCTTTTAAATAAAAGCAGACTTTAATTTTATAGGCACTTTAATAAATAAATGGTCAAATCCAAGATGGCGACGCCTATCATGAGGCCAAACATGCCGGGATCTCTTTAAGAGCTGGGATTTAGACTTCTCCCTTATCAATACACGGCCGACAGGCTGCACACTTCAGCGAGAACACCCCGAGCTCAAAGTCAAACATCTCTGCTCAAAATCGTCGCCCGACCATAATTCTTTCACGAGCGCAGAGCACGAATGTTGGGCTTGCCATAGAATACGGTTTGTTGACAACTCGTGGAATTTTCGCGATGTAGATAACTCACTTGAGCCAGCACGCACGTGGACTGCGAATTGTCCCATGAAAGTGGCCGATTTTCTACGCGATTTTCTATGCGCTCCGATCCACCTGATCCCTAATAAACTACTAGACATTATATACACATTGTATCCAATAAGTCACTGGAAATTGTTTAATTTTAAGATGCGCCAATTAACAGATTAAACTTCACTGCGCATCCCACAATCTTTGCCAAGAAGTGTTGACCATAAATTACAAACAGTATTAGGGGCGGGGAGGAGGTGGTAAAAAAACCCCCCCGACACTTTTCAAGTTAAGGTTAGGGTTACCCCCCGGGAAATTCACATTTTTGAGATTAGGGTTAGGGGGTTCGGGGGGGGGGAAGGGTTTCATTAATAACCTCTTTATTAAACAATTTCTAGTGACTTACTGGATACAATGTGTATATAATGTCTAGTAGTTTATTAGGTACAACGTGCGGATCGGCTGTCCGATCGTGGCAAAGTGAAATTCTATTCAATATCAGGTGATCAATCTGCCCGTCAAATGTGGATAGTTCAGCATGACGTATTGCGGGCACGGAGAACCAATCAAACATTTTTCATTCATTTCTTCTACATGTACGGCGAAACTTTAAAGGCGAATTTCTTATATGAAATTTTCATCCGGTTTGCGTCAAACGGCTAACTTTTCGGCGTTGTATTTAAATTTTCACACGAACTCGGAAATCCACACGTACGTGTTTGCGGTCGAGGTGATAATCACCATTAGCCTACGTCAGCCTGTGTCCACATATTTGGAAAACAAACATTTAAAACGGAAACCTTCAAATTCGCAATTAACCAATTAGATTTCGTGTGGTAGACTTGATTTCAGAGATGACCAATCACAGTGAACTACTTAAATTTCTGATTAGTAGAATGCAGCGAAGCAAGGTTAAAGTGAGTTCGTAATACACAGGCTTATAGCCAGCATAGTGCTGTTTGAAAATGAAAGCATCACATTGATACGATACTTTATTATTTTAGTCTGCTCTTTACTTGCCTGCAGCTGGTGCTCGTTTTTGCTTTATTTATACCTTTCTCTGACGCTTCGAATGTCTTATTAATCGATCAGTGTTTTTTTCTTTATACGAATTTAAGTGGTTAGTGAATATAGTCAAGATATCATTTACAGTTGCGACGAGTATTGCTGAATTGCAAAAAATCGGAATAAATTACAGAACACGCAATTTGGCGCTTGCTTTTCCGCCGCGAGCGTCTGTGACGCAGGCTAGGTACCATTTTTGCCATTTTAATAATAATAATAATAGACTTTATTTAAAGAAGGTAAAAAAACCCAGTTTAGCGAAGCTAATCTTACACTGGGCCTTCTAACCTAAAGGAAATAAATAAATTTTGTCTGAAACATAGTGAAAAAAATATTTCCTTACTCTGGGGCATACTTCATCTTATTTCTATTACAGAGTCATCATCTGGAAATCAGGAAACATCAGGAAATTGTCATGATTTTCTCGAATGATTAGTTAGTCTCCCCTGTCCTGACATCCAAGGAGTATACCCCCCGGGTAATTTTTTCAACATCATGATATTGACTTGACCAATCGTGGGCGAAATTGTTTTTATAGTACTGGAATTTTCGACACCAATACTTCCTCTCACGCTTTATGTGTACTTCGATATGAAACCGTTTTTCGGTGAAGACACGTTTTGTTTGTCTTGCAAGATGATCAAATCACGCGGGAAGAAGTTCAACTTGAACACTTTCTTTCTCGTGTTAATTGAATCATGAATGGCAGCAACGACAACGTCGCATTTATTAGTATTAGTGAGTCACGGGAAAGTTCATCAAAGATTTTAAAGCAATTGTGACTGGTTCTATACCTGATGTGAATACCGAGTGAAGTAAACGTTTATCTTTAACTATGGAAACGTGGAAAGAGACGGAAGGTGCAAAATACGGGATAGGTAAGGGACAGCTTCTCGAATCACGACCATGACTGACAGTCTGATTTTTAATCGGCTCGAGCGGCAATCATAGGAACCTGTTTTATGTGATCTTTTTTTGTCCTGTTTTATCAGCCGTATACAATTTCGATGGCAACGTAACTCACGGCTTGTCGCTTGACATAGGAGATGCAGTGCAAATATTTGAAGGGTGTGCAGGTAAGGATGGTCATAATTGTTTGGAATTTGTAATAGTTGTTTTATGATATTATACATGCAGACAGCATGCATCAGATATATGCTTGTTGGCGTACATCTTATAAGCTTAATCTTTTCGGTCGGATTTCTGCTTGTAAGAACGAGACCTTTTAGTACCTTATTAGTAAGTGTAATTTTTATAATAGAATTATGAGCAATTTATTTATCATTTATAACCGCACTGGAATGCCAACTGAATCATTGTCATATATAATTTATATAATCGGTTTAATGTAGCACAAGCATTGAGGTATCCTTTTAAAATTAATGCCTTAAAGATAAAGCAAAGAGAACAAAATACAAACATGTATGAAGGCGAAACTTGACCTTATGATCCACCCTGATACGATATCATGTATTCACGAATCACGATGATAATTTTTTTCGTGTATCTCAAAACGTCGCGGAATATTTCATTGCTTCCTGTGTCGACATTGTGGTTTTAATAAGTGGACAATGATGACAACGTATACTTTGTCTACTCATTTAAACATATATTGCTAAATAGTGATTTTTGTATTTGTTTTTCCTGTATATATTATGCCACAGGGTAACAATTTGTCTCACCCGTGTGTGTATTTAATATATTGTGTGTGAAACAAATTACCGGACTT
The DNA here is from genome assembly GCA_964035015.1 of Corallium rubrum. Lineage (NCBI taxonomy): Eukaryota > Metazoa > Cnidaria > Anthozoa > Scleralcyonacea > Coralliidae > Corallium > Corallium rubrum. Next base: position 43,746,596 of record OZ035997.1, read on the forward strand.
GTAATAACTAAAATATTGGTATAAACATGGTATAAAATAAGTTATATAGAAAATTTAATTTAAGGTAGTGAACTGCAGGAATTTTTGAATATGAACGAACCAATGTTTCAGGTCAAATGCATTCAGAGTATGTTGTAATAACTGTATATTGCTATAAATATGTATACAATAACAGTCACAGGCAAGTCACAATTTTTAATTTTTTTTGTAATATGTTGTTTGAATGTGTTAATTGGTATGAGCTTAATTCATTAATACTGCCCTAATTCCTCTTTAATAGAATCATGCAATGTAACTTAGTCTTTCTACAAATCATCTTTTGTACTGTATTAAAATAATCAATACAGTTATTGTATTTAATAATTAATTATTAAAGTTTATTTAAATTAAAATATTTTAAAATTATGATATGTTATTATACACATAAAAATATTTGTGAAACTCTAGTAGGCCAGCAACAATATTACATTTCCCTATTTATGATACAATAAATATAATTATGTACATGTTGATATGATTTTATTACTACTATAAATACAGGGATAGTTTCAAGCATTTAAGTCTACTACTGTTTTTTTTTAGAGGAAGATTGAGTTTATTTATGTTTCTATAAAATATAAAGACCCCCAAGGGGGTCTGGGGCCATGCTCCTGACCCCCAGAAAATTTTGAATTTCCAAAGCCCCAAGAGTGCATTTCCAGTGATTTCTGTGAGGCATTTTCTGGGGAAAAATAATAATCTCCATGTCAAGAATAAATATATGCAGACATTCTAATTTTTTGAAGATAATGATTACTAGATAGATTATTTAACAATAAAGAAATAATAATTCTTATTGAAGTAGGTTGTAGTGGGTGTCATCATGTTGTGGTTTTAAACATGAAGTAGCTGCAATCTGTGGGCCATGAGCAATGTGGGTACCTTGTGGATTCCATCAACTCTTTCACTCCCAACTTTCCAGACGCTCTCCCATCAATGAGTAAAATTGTCTGGCATTAGACAGTGTAAAACAATAGAGTATAGAAAATTCTGTATTTGGGAGCGAAAGGGTATGTTGTCATAACATCACAAGAAGTTTTATTTTTTCTTGGTCACCCAGATAAATTGCGAAAAAGAATAATTATGGAAGAAGATTGAGTTTCAAAACTCAGTTGAAAATGAGTATTTTACCTGTATACTAGTAGAAAAGTGCTTGAAAATATCCCTGCTATATATAATTAGATTCAAGGGGATTTTTAAGAATGTGTGTATACATATACTGTATCTGTATTGTAAAAAAAAACAAAACAAAACTTTGTATTTAACTCTATAAAATTAATTACATGTGGTGTTAAACACAACTAGGTTTTACTATAAATGTGAATAACTCATCCTGTGTAACAATTAAAATTTAAATCTGCTCATAAACAAAACAGTCTTGGCATGACATGGCTGCATAATTTGAACTTGAAAGATCTTGTTATATAAATTTTGTCCTATGAAGAAACAACATGAAACACTTGAAACATTGGTATAGTTCTTACCTGTCTTAATTCCTTCAATGTGTTATTTTAAGTTCCTGTCAGCTGAGATACTGTTAAGCCACAAAGCTGATATTTGTGTGAACATACACATATGTTTATACATGTATGTTTCCAGTTGAATGACAACAGGATGTATATAAAACCCAGGGGCTCGCATTAGTTTAGAGTTCACTTTCGTTTATTGCAGTGCATAATTATGATGGTTTATTATTAAGATTATTATTATTAAATTATTAATTATAATAATTATTTAGAATTAATAATTTGTGATTTAATTTATAGGCTGGTATAGAGGATGCTGTTTAAAAAACAAAGCTGTGAAGGTACAGTGTATTTATTATAAACTACTGTATTCTTCGTAATTATAATTGTATTGTTTAAAGTATTTTATTAATTATAAATAAATTATTAATACTTCATTATTAATGGAGTGATGAAATACTATTAGATTCCATCTTAGTGGCATAGCCAGTGGACCTGGGCATCACCTACGCATGCAAGAGAACATGCATCCAGTTTGACTATAATGGACACCCCCTTTAAGTGGACACCTCTTAAGACACCTAGACGAGCTAGTCCCAGCCATTTCTTTAATGAAACATTATAGTTATACAAGCCCTTTTAAGTGGACATGCACCCCTCTTAAGTGGAAATAGACACCTATCTTGGGTCCCAATGAGAAAATTAACCTCTCAAATGGACAAATCAAAATTAACATTTTCTTTAATTAATAACTGTTAATAATCAACACTTGAGATTATTAAACTGAGAGAGAGAGTCAGACCAACACGTATTTGAATTGTGAACTAGTTAGTGCTGTATTGATTGTTTTATAGATTTATATAGTGAAAACAAACTATGTATAAATTAGACTCAAAAAGCCAGTCACCATTTAATATATTACATTTAGAAATATTTTATCAAAATTATAGTGGTAGAGTTTTTTTATTTTTTATAGGGAATCTTTCCAGCTTCATTTGTACAGTTAAAGGAATGTATTGTTGAAAATCTAGGGTAAGCTGAGTACATGTGTTAGCCAAAAGTGGCTTCTTTATTGTTTCACTTTGTTTAATGCTAGGTGATTTTACTTGTCAATCTTAGATATACAGTATCTTAGGCAGCAATGAGTTAACATTTAGTCATTAACTCCAGTCATTCCCACCTGAGGCTACCAAAAATGACCCTTTCATAATTGTTTTACTCTAACACCAGACAATGTACAGTATTTGTCACAAGGATAATCCTCAGTTATTTATTATTTTGTATTTAATAAATAACTAGTGAACTAGTAAGAAAGCAGCCACATATATGTATATGTATTTATCATTGTACATAAATTATATGTATTTTATTCAATTAACACCATGTCATGTACTTGTATGAACTCAAGATATTTACTGTAACACCTTAAAGCCTAGAAGCATTTTTATTTGGCACGAATGTTGACATCACCAGACCTTTTAGTTTGACGTACGTGATCGCATTCGCGTGCACGCCTCGGCACACGCGCAAATCCCACTAGGCATGTTATTTTTTTGCATGTTTGGACGGATATGTTTAATTTTTCATTCACATTGCAATTTTGAAAATATGCGAAGGCTTCAGTTATGTAACGTAATCTTATCACAACGTAACGTAAAGTCGTACAACATAACGTAAGGTCTCACAACGTAGCGTAGAATCTCACAATGTAACGTAAGGTCTTATCACAACGACACAACGTAACGTAAGGTCTCACAATGTAGCGTACAGTAAAGTCTTACAACGTAACCTAAACGTAAAGTCTCACAATGTAACGTAAGGACTCACAACGTAACGTAAAGTCTCACAACGTAACGTAAAGTCTCACAATGTAACGTAAAGTCTCACAATGTAACGTAAGGACTCACAACGTAACGTAAAGTCTCACAATGTAACGTAAGGACTCACAATGTACGTAAAGTCTCACAATGTAACGTAAGGACTCACAACGTAACGTAATGACTCACAACGTACAGTAACGTAAGGACTTACAACGTACAGTAACGTAATGACTCACAATGTAACGTAAGGACTCACAATGTAACGTAAGGACTCACAATGTAACGTAAGGACTCACAATGTAACGTAAGGACTCACAATGTAACGTAAGGACTCACAACGTAACGTAATGACTCACAACGTACAGTAACGTAATGACTCACAACGTACAGTAACGTAAGGACTTACAACGTACAGTAACGTAATGACTCACAATGTACAGTAACGTAAGGACTCAGAACGCAACGTATGAGGACTCGCAACGTAACGTACGTAAGGATTCGCAACGTGTAAGTCGTTGTGAGTCCTTACGTTACCGTAACGTAACGACTCACAAAGTAACGTAAGGACTCACAACGTAACGTAAGGACAACGTAACGTACTATAAAGTCTCACAACGTTACGTAAGGACTCACAAGTCACAACGTAACGTAAGGTAACGTATAAAGTCTTACAACGTAACGTAAGGACTCGCAACGTAACGTAAGGCCTCACAATGTAACGTATAATGTCTTACAATGTAACTTAAGCTCTCACAACGTAACGTACTGTGAAGTATTACAACGTAACGTAAGGACTCACAACGTAACGTAAGGTCTCACAATGTAACGTATAAGGTCTTACAACGTAAGGTCTCACAACGTTAAACGTACTGTAAAGTCTCACACTTAACGTACGTAAGACTCACAATTAACGTATGTAAGGACTCACAACGTAAGGTAAGGTCTCACAACGTAACGTACAGTAAGGTCTTACAACGTACTCTAACCTAAACGTAAAGTCTCAACGTAACGTAAGGACTCACAATGTAATGTAAGGTTTTACAACGTAACGTAAGATCTCACAACGTAATGTAGTAAGGTCTCACAACGTGACGTAACGTCTTATCACAACGTAACGTAAGATCTTACAATGTAACAACGTAACGTAGGGTCTCACAACGCAACGTAAGATCTCACAACGTAAGAGAAGAAATCTAGATGCTAGCTATAGCGTTAAATTGTGTTGCATTATACTCTGTATCTGCAAGTACATGTAGCTAGTAAGCACATGTACATGTACAACCATCATGTAGATGTACGGTACTCTACAGGGTGCAATCATCATGCACTGATATTTGTTCAAGCTATTGCAATTTTGTTTAGTAACGATTACAATACGCTCCCGTTGAACCGTATGTTTTATATGAATAAAGAACGCATATTAACTAAATGTCTTGACTTGCCCATTTATTGTTTTAGAACTCCTTTGGAGGTAATTATTCCAAGTGGGGATTCAGTTGTAAAAGAGGTGACTGCAGTATTGCGTGAATGGTTTGAGCTGTGGAAAGACCTATTTTTGGTAAGGAAATATTCACTTGTCAGAAGCAGTTTGGGTGTTAGGACTTAGGATACATACATGCCTACCTCTATTTCAAACAAAAATAAAAGCTTAATTTTCTTTTAAGATTAATTAAAATTAAGAGATTAATATAAAGATTAATGAAAAGTATATAAATGTACAATGCATAAGGAAGTTTGTGTTAAATTATAGAATGTTCACAACAAAATTATGTAAATTTAATGTCGTTTTATATGCAGTTTATTTTGTAAAGTATAGTGATGCACTGCACTACACTACATACTGTTCTGTGCTGTTCTGTTCTGTGCTGTGCTGTGCTGTGCTGTGCTGTGCTGTGCTGTGCTGTGCTGTGCTGTGCTGTGCTGTGCTGTGCTGTGCGGTGTGGCACTGTACTGTGCTCGCTGCCGTACATTTGCATATATAACGTACTGTATTGCAATTTATCAGTTCTTGATATAGTTTCAGATTTTGTAACAAACTTTAAACGTGGTTAAAACGTACATACATAATCTGTAATACTACTGTATGACGTGTTGAAAGCTGGAAACTCTCATCTTGTTGTTACTGTATACTTTTCTCACTGCAGACTAATAATGAAGCGAAGTTCTTGGAAATGAAGAAGATGATGAATCACTTGATAGGTCTTCGACAAAAAATATTGTCTGGAGCCTTGACGCAGGTTTGTATAATTTATCTTCGTACTATACAGGACTACTTTTTCATTCTTTTATAACTGTAAAACTCAGATATTAAGATCTGAAATATTTTTTGGCTACCCTTCCTGATCAAAGGCTAAAATGGCACCATGAAATGATTGAAATCCATTGCTTTGGTTCCCCCTGTTTAATTACAGCACAATGCAAATATTAACGGGAAATTGGCACGGCGAGACGCATTCATTAACTAGACATACTCACTCGTGTTGAGGTTCACTCCAGTCATTAATTTTATACTACAGTATATTAAAGGACCGCGCGGGTTAAACCGCCAGCCGCATAAAGGCTAAAGCCGTCAAAAAACGTGGACATTTATTCAAGCACATACCTGTAATGGAAGATAATTTGCAAATATCATAAAAAAATATGATCTGTGGCAATATTCTCAGATGGCAAGTATACTGTACTTCTTTTGGACGCTCATGATCATGCACTCATGGTAAAAATTGAACTGAATTCTTATAACCGAAGCTTGGCAGACCAAACCAATATTAAACAATAATTTTTGTATGTGACTAGGCCGTGGAGCTCCGGACGTTGATAAAATGTACAGAAATAACTGCGATAAATTTATTAGTGGAGAAAATCTTATTCCAATCGCTTAATGGCATTAAATTGTCAGTTTAATATGTAATACTCTTATAAAGACTATATGATAATAGACTAATCTCAGAATTATACTATACAAGCCCAGAGAGAATAGAATAGAATAGAATAGAATAGAATAGAATAGAATAGAATAGAATAGAATAGAATAGAATAGAATAGAATAGAATAGAATAGAATAGAATAGAATAGCATAGCATACACGTAGCATAGCATAGCATATAGCATAGCATATAGCATAGCTTAGCATAGCATAGCATAGCATAGCATAGAATAGAATAGAACTTTATTTCACGAGGGGAAAGACGTATTAACCAAAAAAGGTGATCTAACACACGGCCCTCAAAATACAACAATGATTACAAAATGATATACTAAACAGAATACACTATATATATATACATACAGGGGAAAAAATAATGTTTAAGTAGACTATAGTTAAGTAGAAATACATTTACAATTCAGTAGAAATTTACAGTTTAAGCAAAACAAATCTTCTAGATGGTCAATACAAGTAAGTTTATCAAGAAAGTAATAACGAAGTTTGTTTTTAGTGGTAGTTATTCTTAATATTGTAGGAGCATCATTCAGTAGTACTAAGTACTTGCTGATGACTAGGCGAGCCGGCTTATATTTATTGCTAATGAGGTGAAATAGAGCCTGCACGCGTAGCTATCAAATTTGAATGCCGCCCCTTCTACGCACTGACAGTTTAAATGTCAACAGTCAAGTCAACAACAAGTCAGTGAGCTGGTGAAGTTTTGAGAATTATCTTTTATTTATAACCTTTTTACCTTTCAATTACCCATGTAAATTGTAAAGAGAAGCATAAGAGTCTTAGATAAAAACAATTCTGAAGTGATTAAATTTGTTTGGTCAATGAATTTGTAAAATATATAAGCTTATATTATGACCTTGCTTTCAAACGATGTTTGAAGGTCATGTATAGCTGCTTTGTCTTTTGCCGTTTTTTGAAATAGAGTTCCACATAAAAGACAATACTTTGATATTTAACTCAAACAGACCATTTAAACGAAGACAATAAACAAGTTATTATATGAACTTTGCTTTTTGCAAGTCAATAAATCACAAATAATTGAGAACTTTTTAGTAGCCATTTGTCTGGCTTTCCAGATAACATGTACTGTCGGTTTGCTACAAAAAGCTGTGTGTATTGCAGGCGAATATGGTGTTTCGAACCTGATCGTTAGTTTTATAGAAATAATATTTTCTCAATCGTAGGAAGTTGTCCTTTGATACCAAATTCTCAATTAATTGACTTATCCATGAGACGACGATGTGCTTTCACACTAATGATGAAGAACTCCCTCGAAACGTCAGTATTTCGTTTCAAAATGATTCGGGTCTATCGATCTGGGTCTATCCTAATAATATGATTACAGTTCGTACAACCCTAGCTTGATAAATGGTAAAAGATATTAAAAATATTTACCTGATGGATGTATCTTTCAGACACAAATGCACTTAATATTAATTACGAATTACGTCAACAATCAGCATCTCGTCCAATCAGTAAGCTGCGTCCCAATTTGGAACGCTACTACTCAAAAACAATACTACGCGTGCAGGCTCTCCTTCTCCTCCTCTCCCAAAGTTCCCCAAAAGGAAGCAATTTTAGCTGTGTGGACCAATCAGATGCGTTTGATGAGGATTGGCTGAGTTGCTTATATTTATTGTCTAATGAGTTAAAAAGACTTGAAGCACTGTAGAGAAATGTGCGCTTACCAGTACGTGGGTAAGGCAGCTTAAGATCATATAAACAGGCTCTAATACGAGCATGTTGTTTATTGGCAGATAAAAAATTAAACATAAGTTTAAAGGAAGGTGGAGCATCAGGGTTAAGTAATATATTACTAATAATTGTCAGTTGTTTGCTGTACAAGCTGTGTTAGTTAGTAATACTCAGAAAAACTCTGAGTTCTAAGCGGGACTCGAACCCACAACCTTCTGAATGCTAGCCAGACGCTCTAACCATTGAGCCACTAGAACTCAGATAGCGGAGCACCAACAAGCACTTGTAACCGAGCGGTTAAGACGCGTTCCTGGAGGACTGGGCACAGTCTAAGGTATAATTACCTTAACTAACCTTGCTCCGCTATCTGAGTTCTAGTGGCTCAATGGTTAGAGCGTCTGGCTAGCATTCAGAAGGTTGTGGGTTCGAGTCCCGCTTAGAACTCAGAGTTTTCCTGAGTATTACTAACTAACACAGCTTGTACAGCAAACAACTGACAATTATTACTAACATCCAGCTGCAATTTCTGAAACTAACTAATATATTATTATTAAAGAGGCGATGTAGTTAGCTTTATTTACCAGGCAATACGAAATAGCCCTATTGCTACTTTACTTTGAAAGTAAACTTTGAAACTTAATTTTAAATACGCTGCTGTCCCTCGATTAATTATGTGGCATAACTACTGTAGGTAGCAGACACTTGAATACAGTGCCACAAAACCTAGCTTTTGAGTGCGGATACTGAGACCTATTAAATATTTACATCATGCTTTTTTCATCTACAGTACAAATTACCAAATATGTACTTGTTTCATCTACTTTATTCTTGCGGTGTAATTCCATGTAAGGACTTGTACATCATGATATCGATATCTGGTATGCATGTCGAACGAAGACAAGTGTTGTTTTCTCAGCTTTGTTAAATTAATGTCTTTTTGTTAATATATACAGGAAAGCTAAAGAGTATTGTATTTTCGAGATTTTATAGAGCTGTGTCGCGAAACGTCAAAATTTACATATATACTTTTCAACACCCTCGGAAGTATCCGTTGCACTTAAGATTTATTATACATTCATGTATATATGATACTGTATATATTCCAAGACTAAACCCACTGCCGCGCCTACGCAGCACTTTACGTTTATATTGCTTTTTAAGACTGTAAGTTTCTTTCAAGTCATGCAGAAAAAGAAACAGCTCTGTTTTTCTCCTTAAGTTTAGGAAGTGTAGTAATACACTTGGCAACACTGAACACTCCAATACACCTTTTCGATAATTACGTCACGCTTCATGAAAACGAGGCTCCGAGGCCAAAGTTTCACAGACAGTTTTGATTATCATGGTAATCCCGCCATATTTGTTTATGGAACAAGATGGCTAATAACGTCCAAACTATATATGGTAGAAATACATCATGTACGTATGTTGTTAGGCATTTCATAAGCTTTCATTTTATGTATATTTTAAGTTTCTGTGTTGTGTGTAACTTTTTAATAAAATGTCCAAAATGTTCGCGCCATATATTGCTCGTCAAGTGATATTAAATGGACTTCTCACAAATGTTGTAGAATTTCGGATATTGTTTTTAAAATACATAACGCACAACTTTGAGACATATATCAAACAGAAGATACTGTAAAATGCAATTTGCGGTAGAACTTTCAAGTTTCTAGCTTAAGAGAAAGTATTTTAAAATGGGAAAACGTACAATTATCTTGGTCTGAGGTGTAAACAAAACAAACTTAATAAATCATCAAACCAAGATAATAGTACGTTTTCCCATTTTTAAAATACTTCCCCTTAAGTTAGAAACTTGAAAGTTCTACCGCATATAGCATTTTACAGTATCTTCTGTTTGATATATGTTTCAAAGTTGTGCGTTATGTATTTTAAAACCAATATCCGAAATTCTACAACAGTTGTGAGAAGTCCATTTAATATTACTTGACGAGCAATAAGCTTGGATTTCACATAACTTTTGCCGATTGTGTTCCGAAGTTCGTTCGTTATTTCCGAAGTTGGCGACGAACTTCGCAAGTTCATTACGTAAAGGCGGTTTTCCACTCGGCGACATTTGTCGACCGACTCGACATTTTTCTTTTGTTTTGGCTAATTAGTTCCACTCGAGAGCTTGCGAGACAAAAGAAAATATCGCTTCGCGCGACATTTTTCGCCTAGTGGAAAACCAACTAATAGCCAATCAAGTTGCGAACTTTGAAACGAACTTGCGAACTTCCGAAGTTCGGAAGTTCGTTGTTCACGGCATCATTTCAAAGTTCGCTGTTGAACGTATAGAGTAAATATTCGAATAACAACGGATCTTAATACTTTCGGTAGACAAAACCTATAGTGCTGGATTCGGCAGATTCATGCAAGCGATCATTTCGATATAAAATCTATTTTAAATCGGGCAAACAGAAAATATTTAAACATGTTTTGAAACACACGTCTCCCAACGTAAATACGACACCCACATGAAATAATTGTAAATCTAAATAATACGAGTAAAATCAAGCTGATACTTCAGTAGTGTTTTCGCTAAAGGCTTGCTGCTTAGTCCAACAACTACAAAACGCAAGTAATAAGTAGCGAATAACGCCAAAAATATGAATATTTATATGTTTACCTGTTTGCACGTCTAGATATAATGTGGTTGTCGTATTACATTGGGAGACATGTGTTTCAAAACATGTTTAAATATTTTCTGTTCGCCCGATTTCAATAAATTTTATATCGAAATGATCGCTTGAATCTACCGAATCCAGCACTATAGGTTTTGTCTACCGAAAGTATTAAGATCCGTTGTTATTCGAATATTTTCTCTATACGTCCAACAGGGAACTTTGAAATGATGCCGTGAACAACGAACTTCGAAAGTTCGCAGGTTCGTTTCGAAGTTCGCAACTTGATTGGCTATTACATAATGAACTTGCGAAGTTCGTCGCCAACTTCGGAAATAACGAACGAACTTCGAAACACAATCGGCACACAAGACAGAAACTTAAAATATACATCAAATGAAAGCTTACGAAATGCCTAACAACATATACGTACACGATGTATTTCTACCATATATAGTTTGGACGTTATTAGCCATCTTCTTGCATAAACAAATATGGCGGATCAAAATTGTGAAACTTTGGCCTGGGAGCCTCGTTTTCATGAAGCGTGACGTAATTATCGAAAAGGTGTATTTGTCCGGCTCTATCGCTGCATGTGCCTGTGTTGATTTTTTTAAATTACAGGCAAAAGTTCGTAAATGTTCTAGTGTATTCATTTTCATAAAATGGTTTAGAACCCATCAATACTTAATATACATGTAGTCCGAATGAACAAAAAAGCATTTGATGTTTCTTACTTCCTACACGTATCTTCTTTGGTTAGCGTCGTCTTGCATGCCTTTTACGTTTTATCATGTATATACTATAGCTGTAATATATGTTTTTAGTTCATTGCTTTGATCGGACGATACATGCAATTCTCTCAAACTTCATTTGGCGGGAAATTAAATTGTTCGTGCTGGATAGATATCTGAATAAGAAGCTATAAGGCCTGCGCTAAACGTCGCATAATAGACGAATTTAATTCAGACGAATTTAATTGTTTGAATTTTATTCGACGAAACTGCGACGTATAAGATGTATATAACTCGATTAAATTCGACACACAAATCAAATTCGTCTCGGCAGTTAAATTCGTCTAAGTCAGACGGATAGTGCGATGATAATTCGTGTTCGAGTTACACGACGAATTATCGTCGCGTCGAATGGAATGTTTCGCTTCTATCTGTGGCAATTCGGCGCCATGTTTTCAAGAAGTCGTTTTCAGGCTCCACGACTCTAAATATACACAAATAAATTCGACTGAAATTCAACTTTTAACTCGACGTCGCATTTACTTCGCATTACCGACGAAGTTAATTCGAATTAAATTCGTTTGAATTAGATTCGTCTATTGTGAGATGTTTAGCGCAGGCTGAAAAGTTGGGCGCCCATGCATGCAGCTATCCTGACAGTTTCTTTCCTTTTCCCCCGTAGGAATTAATTACCGAGTTAAAAGGTGAAATGACTTCAAAAATCGACTTTTGGAACAGGTATTGTTTGGCCGCCACAATGGGTTGTTTCATTGCAATCTTTTATTTTTCTCCAGTTTGAAATTCTGCTCTTTGATTGGCTAACGCGTAACAAGCTGTCTGGAATTTCAGCGGGGGTTGCACCTCGCAGGCTAAAACCACCCGAAAACGGCTAAAACCTACAGAAAACGTAAAAATATTGACAAACAAAGGGAGAATGGGTTAACATGTTTATTTATCAAACTGTACAGTTGATCCGTACTGGGAAAAGGTTGCCCTTAGTCTTGACTGGACAGACTTCAGCTTTGATCTTTAGGCTGGTTTTCCACGCGACATTTTCTTTTGTCTCGCAAGCTCTCGAGTGGAACTAATTAGCCAAGACAAAAGAAAAATATCGAGTCGGTCGACAAATGTCGCCTAGTGGAAAACCGCCTTTACTGTTAAGACTTCGTGCGACATTTTGCCAGTTTGAACCTCAAGTTTGGTTAGAAAATAGGAAATGACCGACTATTGGCGTTGTTTGAAAACGCGCAGGTTTAGTCACAGGGAGAGCCCATCTTGGCAGAGCGTGGGCACCATGTGGCACACTCGATCGTGGTGTGTTTAGGAAAATAGTAAAGGGATGAAACACGAATTCTTCCTTGTTTTGAACATCGTTTTAAGCACCTATAGGTATTAAAATTGTAAGACAATTGAGCGAAGTAGTTGTGATAATGATTCATTTTATCAAAATATAAGTCAAAATGATGCAAAATCTCAACTTTTAGCCGTGATTTTGCAGCTAAATTACATATCGTATTTTCGGGAGATTTGTTCCGCAAGTAGCTAGGACACCACATCATCCTTGACACTTCGGATAGCTACAGAATCCTACGATAAGCTTTTCGGATAAAGCGGGAAGTCTCAGGATTATTGATTTATTGCACATTCATCTGACTCTGAGTTTCAGTAGGTTTCAGTATTCCAACGGTGGCTCCCGACGATACGAGATGTCCTGGCTACTTGCGGAACACATTCCACGTTGAACGTTTGGTGTTTCATCCCTTATATTTTTTCCTCTCCCTCCCCCCCTTTCCCCCCGTTTTTTCCTCGCTTCCGGTAACCGTTTTTGTTTGTTTTTTTAAATCCCCTGCCACAGTCCCCCGCGCGTCTTTCGGGTCCGCCACAGTGCCCACGCGCTGCCTAGATGGGCTCCCTGTGGCTTAGTCAGGGGCGTAGTGGGTGTGGATGGGGTTTGCCAGAAATGGGAAATTGATCGGTGAATTGATCGTAAAATTGAGTTGGTTTGTAATGTAAGGAGGCAATACCGCCATAGAGGTACAATGCTACTCCCATATTTTTAATTCTCAGTATCTAATTTCTTGATTGCTTTTAGCCAAATGGAATTGGATCTTGTTCCACGGATTAACGGGGAGGCAGCTGATGTCGATCAAACGAGCGTTGTTGAATTGTACAATATTGTAAGTAAACTTTTAAATGGGATAATATATATATATAGTTATACCTTCAGATTATAATTATCTTCTACATATATCCAGTATGTATGGCAATCATTGTATTTTGTTTTCCATTTCAGCATGTGCACAGTTTAAAGGAAAGTCAAAAGCTTGTGAGTAAAATACCACAAACGCTCTGGGTTTACGCAGGCATGAAGTTGTATCATAAAACTCTTGGGATAATTTTTTGTTTAAATTAAATTTATAATTTGGGCAGTTCCACACTTCCATGTTATTTATTGCATGAAGCAATGCACTGGAGTTGCCGGTTATAGTATTGTTTTTGTAGCGTGAAAGCTATATTTCATACGCAGCAGATTTTTGTCGAAATTAAAACTTGCAACGTTAAGCTAATAAGCTCAAATGAATGTTATATTACAATATATTACTGTTACAAGTGCCATCCTTATCGTTGGAAGCTGTTACCGCAAACCTAATCTCGCTTAACGCAACTAAAGCAGGAGGTCCTGATAACATCCCAAATTGGGTTCTACGAGACTATGCATATCAATTGGCAACACCGGTACACGCGATAATTACTGCTAGTTTAGTTGAAGGAGTCCTGCTTACCATCTGGAAATGCGCAAATGTTACCCCACTACCAAAGGTTTCGAAGATCGAGGACATCACCAAAGATTTAAGACCCATTTCCCTCACACCTACCTTGTCTAAGATAGCCGAGCACTTTGTTGTTCAAGACCACGTTAAACCAGCTGTTCTTAGGCGTTTGGGTGTAGACCAGTTTGGCTGTATTCCTGGTTCTTCTACTACGCATGCGCTTATCAGTATGATTCATCACTGGTCAAAAGACACCGACGGTACGAGTAATGACGTGAGAGTTTTTGTCCTCGATTATAGGAAAGCGTTCGATTTGATTGACCACAAGTTATTGATGTCAAAGTTAGTTAATTACAATATCAATCCTTATGTTATAAATTGGATTGCTGACTTTTTAAGAGATAGACATCAGAGGGTAAAGCTGGCTCAAGATTGTTTTTCAGAATGGCAGTCCGTGCCGGCAGGAGTGCCACAAGGTACAAAACTGGGACCCTGGCTCTTTATTGCGATGATTGACGATCTCCAGGTACCTTCCGCGAGTGGAATGTTTAAATATGTTGACGATACAACTATCTATGAAACAGTTAACAGTAGTGCTCTTAGTCATGCGCAAAATCCTATAGATGAGATAGTGGCGTGGTCAACGATAAATAAGTTCCAATTACATCCAAAGAAATGCAAAGAGTTAAGAATATCTTTTTCGCGTACCCCACTACCTCGTGACAGAGTAGTTATCGATGGAGCAGTGGTTAACCAGGTCGAGTCTGTGAAAGTACTAGGTGTAACCATCCAAAATAACCTGAAATGGAATGCTCATGTTGAGACAACAGTAAAGAAAGCTGTAAAAAGACTGTATTTCTTATCACAGCTTAAACGAGCCAAAGTTCCATCTGACGAGTTGGTGCTCTTTTACACCGCATGTATCCAATCCGTACTTTTGTATGCTTGTCAACTATTCCATTACAGTTTACCTGACTCTCTTAGCCTCTCTTTAGAAAGAGTTCAAATGAGGGCTTTGCGCATTATCTACGGATACAATTTACATTATAGTGAAGCCCTTTCTCTGTCAGGTCTAAATACCTTAACACAACATCGAGAACATCTATGTCAAACCTTTTTTAATAAAATCATTTCTAACGATCGTGATAACTTACATAGCTTTCTCCCATTTAACAATAGCCATCCAACGGTTAAATTACGTAAGCAAAGATTATTCACGTTGCCGAGATGTCGAACTAACAGGTTCCTAGACACTTTCATCAATGCTAGTGTGCGACATTACAATTCGTTATGAGAGTCATACGCATAAAATTTTAGATTTGAACAATAGTAAGGAAATTGTAATTATTATTATCTTAGTTTTTTTATTATACTTTGTATTTTATAATATCCTTTTTTATATTATTCAAACACTTTATGTAAACCTTAGCAATTCAGTGTATGCTGTTATTAAGGTCTTAATAAACCCATCTATCTATCTATCTATCTATAACTACATGAAGTCGAACCTGTTCGGTCCCGCGACATTGTAAAACACTATAGCAAAATAAACTATTTTAATAAGCCGACACCTAATGTAGGACAACCTCGTACCCAAGGGCCATTTGTAGGAAACTGGGCTAAGATGCCAAATAAAAACAAAATGGCGGGAACAAATGACTCTGGTGGACATTGCGCATTTTTTTAACGAGAACTCAGTCCTTTGCACAATAATTATACCTAATTTCACCTAATTATTGCATCGTTTAAAATATAATTTCCCGCGCCGTGGGCAAGACCAACCTGACAAAGCCAAAATACATTTTTTTTAAAATACAAAATCAAACCGTCTAATTTATACAATAAGCTCTTGACTAATCAGGGCCTGAGATAGTCTAGCCTCCACCAGGGCCATTTGTTCCCGCCGTTTTGTTTTTATTCGCCATCTTGGCTCAGTTCCTTACAAGTGGCCCTGGGTACGAGGTTGAATCTAGGACTCATTGAGGCATAGATGACCGCTAAATATGGGTTATAGACTGTAGTGAGTAGTCATTAAATTATTGCTTAATTTATTTAGAAACACTGAGTTAGCTATATAAGCCCGACTACATATCGTTTAACTTGTTTTATAATCTGTTTTATTTTGACTTTCGTTATTGGAATAGTAACTACAGTTAAACTTTAAAAATTGTAGGAACGGCAAGCTTCTATTGCAATGCCAACGTCGCGAATGTCTGTCACCAGAGGCCACCGCCACATTTTACTCTCGCTAAAAAGATTCGTTTGTAATGCTGAAGAATGTTTTGAAGTCTTTTTTTCACTGTTTGACGGAGGAGCTGGAAAATTTTTAAGGTATGTGTAATGTAAGGATTGATGAAGATTTTAAACTCCTATACTTCGCTCAACGTTTAGGAATTTCAAGTTTATGTTTTATACTTAACTTTTTTTTATTAGTGAAAGATTCTTTGTGCGTTTGAACAAAGGTACTATGCCAGAAGTTGCTGAAACTCTTGGCGCTGTTAAAACCAAAACTCTTTTCACGGTACGTTATGATGTTATTAGATGGGAAAAAAGATTAAAATGAGGTTTACGCATAGTCAATAGAGATATGATCTGGAAACTCGGCAAACTTCAAAGCGCCTATAATGAGCTGTGATTTTATGTTGAACCGTACCTTACACCGTGCACATCCTTTGTTTTAGGTTTATTATTCTGGCTATCTGTGCTAGGCCGAGTCTAGTTTTCGGCTCCGTTTCTTTTTTTTTGGGTGTCACGATTTTACATTTTTGCACTTTTTACTTCCACTATTCATGCTTCCGGTGAGTGAGCCGTGTGATGGAGTGAGGCTGAGGCCGTGGGGCATGTTGTAAGTTCTTTGCTCCTTTCGCTTTTGGAGTTGGACAAAAAGTTGAACAGTTCTGCCTTTTGATCAAGGTGTTCTTGCACGTTGTTCGTAGTGACTGGCTGACTGTAGTTTAACAGTGAGCAGATGTGGCTGACAACTCTCTTGATCGTAAATATGTTCACCAATGTGAAGTATGCACCACATTCAGTCTCCAATAACACCGCTGCCAAACGTTTGCGCATGCATGAATTCGCTAGTAAACTAGCCGTGGCGACAACAACCAGACAGTGAAGACTAAGTAAGACTCGACTATTCATTTGTGTTTTAAAAAAAGGGTAAAGAAAATTACGAAGGGGTAATTTCAGAATATGTTACAATATTGACAAAGAAGCTATGCACAAATTACCTACCTTATCTTTTCGGTAGTATGCTTATATTTTTAACGTTTTGTGTCGGACTCTCGGACCAGTCCAAATATTTCAGTGTTTTCCCGCTCTTTTTTTGAGGACGACCTCGGACATCGCGTATGCACGAAACGTTTGGCACCTGTGTTGTCTTCGATCTGATCTTCCTCGGCCCACTCCCACCTTTGCTCGCGCGGTATAGAGCCTCTGCGGAGGAGACCTCCGCACTTTGCCAGTAGCCCGAGTGAACGCCTGATCCAGGCGTCTTGTTAATATTAGGGGCATTAGAGAGCTTAAGCATATTAGGCGTTTTTGAGACACGGAAGAACAGGAATACAATACGGAACTACTGAACCGCGTATTCTTTGAAAAGACTTTTTTACCCAAAACAAAGGCTATGAATAATCACATATCTAGGCTGTTAACTCATAAGCTTAAATTTCATCTTTTTATAAAAATACAGATCCTTTATTTTATATTGTAATGTAAAAAAATTATCCCCCTCAAAATACAAGTTTCAGTCTACTTCAAAAGCATGTCTCATTGTTGTAAAACAACGATGACAGGCCTCAACGTTCTAGAAGTTCCCGTCGTCTCAAGAACGTTAAAATGCTCTCAATGGCGTCTTCTCTAGAACGACGACGGCGTTCTCTTTGCTCTTGGAATTTTAAATTGCTCATTATCATTGTTTTGAATGCAAAATGCTATTGAATTCAATCGCCGTCCGTGGCTCTAAAACGCCTGTATGCTTAAGCTCTCTATTAAGATCTACGACGGCAACTTCAACGACGGCATCCTCCAAATAAAAGAATTCTAGTTGTGAAACAAAGTGAATGAATAATTTGTAATCCCAAGAGTAATCCCAACGCCGTCCTCGTTCTTTATACAACGCCACTTAGAGCATTTTTACGTCTTCAGGACGACGTCAATGGCCAAAAGACGAGCACTGTTGCTTGAGATTGACTTCAATACAAACACTACAATCATTTTAGCAATACTGGGACGTTTTAAAAGTCATTAAACTAACTTTAAATATCAAATATAATAGTTAGTGAACCGTGACGTTTTTCAGTTATGGAATTTTTGTTGCTTTTTAAGCGCCGTCGTCGTCGTAGCATCTTAAGGTCCCTAATATTTAAATAGTACGGTTGAGTGATTGAACTGAAACGTTGCTATTGGATAATTCGTTCATTATACTAAAGTCTGGCATACACTGAAACAGGTTTCCGAAACACATTTTCGAAAAAGTGTCCGAAACTTGTTTAAAAAAATAGAACAGTGTTCTAATGAGGGAAACTTTGTTTCTGAAATAATGTTTCGGAAAATTTTCAACATACACTGAAAACTTTTGTTTCTGAAACCGTGTTTCGGTAACTTGTTTTGGAAATTTTCTCTAGTGTATGCCAGGCTTAAAATTCTTGGTTTTCATCTGACGTGAAATGGCGGCCATGTTGGTGCACAATCTTTATTCTTTGGGAATTTAACTCTATTCGTATTCAAATATTTTGTATTGTTTCATCATCCAACGGGGCCAGCGATCACGTGAGTGAAAACCGAGAGTACAATGTGTTCAGTGACCGTGCACCGTGCACAAAAATGCATAAAGGCGAACAAACAATAAGATAGAATAAAGACTTTAGCTGAGTTTCCAGACCGTATTTTGAATGACTATTGTGGCTTGTCTGTCTGTCTGTCTGTCTGTCTGTCTGTCTGTCTGTCTGTCTGTTGTGTTGTGTTGTGTTGTGTTGTGTTGTGTTGTGTTGTGTTGTGTTGTGTTGTGTTGTGTTGTGTTGTGTTGTGTTGTGTTGTGTTGTGTTGTGTTGTGTTGTGTTGTGTTGTGTTGTGTTGTGTTGTGTTGTGTTGTGTTGTGTTGTGTTGTGTTGTGTTGTGTTGTGTTGTGTTGGATATAATTGTGTAAATTTTTGTCTAACTTTATTCATGTAGGACCTGGGAAGGAAGACATTTGCTACGCAGTTATTTATTGTTTGTCATGTTGTTAGAACAGGTTTGCTACTTGCTGTTATTTTATATGACAATTTTTTTCTGCCGTGCTGCTCATAGTTTCACATCAATTTTTTGTCCACATAAAGGGCAGATGCACAGTGAACAATCGCCGAAAAAGAAGCTTTCTGTGAACTTCCGACGGCCATTTGCCTGCGGAGGTATCTGCAATTATTATTTTGAAACATATAGGTGTATTTTTATAATTGTCTCTCTTTTATTAGCGAAATGCGCAGCTTTTATATCACAGGGCTCGAGTAAGATTTTTCACGATTGATTGATATATCATCTGTACAATTTCTTTTTAGTTTTTAATGTACAAGAAAACGTCTTTTTCGACGATGACTATTTTGGAGAAGATCAAACATTTTCCTTTCCTCTATATCAGTAAGCAGTTTAACTCTTCGATTCTGTATCACTGTTGTAATGTGGTAATTTAAACCCGTACTCATACAAGGCAATTTATGGGAGAAAAACAAATAAATATAAAATTTAGGTTAAATGAATCTTGTACCCAAGCTCTTTTCTTTGCTTCTTTGTTACTCGGGCTACCTGTGGTAGGCCGAGTCTAGGTTTTGGCTCTGTTTCTTTTTCTTTTTTGGGTGTCACGATTTTGCATTTTTGCACTTTTTACTTCCGCTATATATTGATGTTTCCGGCGAGTAAGTGAGTTGTTAGCCGTGTGACTGAGTGAGGCTGTGAGGCATGTTGTAAGCTCTTTGCTCGTTTCGCTTTTGGACTTGGACAAAAACTGACTGACTAACTGACTGACTGACTGACTGACTGACTGACTGACTGACTGACTGACTGACTGACTGACTGACTGACTGACTGACTGACTGACTGACTGACTGACTGACTGACTGACTGACTGACTGACTGACTGACTGACTGACTGACTGACTGACTGACTGACTGACTGACTGACTGACTGACTGACTGACTTTGTAGTGCGCAAGCCTAAATCGAAGGGTGAATGTGGTGCGTATACTTCACACAAGTGAACATGACTTGCCAGTACGTATACGTAGCCCGAGGGGTCCGGGGGCATAACCCCGCGGGAAATTTTTGAACTTTGGGTCTGTAAAATGGCATTCCCTGCATTGAAGACACTTTTGACCCAAGTTTAAAGGTTTTAAATCACATGTTTTAGGCGTCAGAGAGAGAGAGAGAGTAGAAGTAATTTTTGACCTCCAAAATTTCCCTCGCACCCCCAAAAAGGGGGTCGATCGTACCCCCCGACCCCCCTCGTTGCGGGCCTGCAGGTGAGAACATACCCTGCGAACAGAGCCTTCTTTTCCTTATTTCTTTGCTGAGCGAGAGGAAGCCAAAAGGCTCTGCTGTATTCGTGTTTGGTTGCCATTGCGCATGCATGTCAGTTGCTTGGTTACAATCTCGACCCAGTCCAAATCAGAGCAGAAAACAAAGCAAAACAAGAACCAGTTAAACACGGGTCTTTTAAAAACGGGTTACTTCGTCCTAATCAAATCTTGGGCGAAGCCAAACACGAATACAGCAGAGCCCTTTTTTCTTCCCCTCTCTCTCTCTCTCAGCGAAGAAATAAGGAATCGGATAAGGATATTCCAATTTTCCTCGCTTTTATCGCTATGTCTGTTGCTTTCTTTTTGTAAACACAGGCAAAAGTTCGTAAATTTTCTAGTGTATTCATTTTCACTAGTATCAAACTAAACAAAAAAACATTTTCAGACCGAAAAACCTTGCAGATTTGTTGAAAAAATGTCAGTCCTCTGAGGTTCACTGTAGCCACGCGCTCCCTCTAGAGTGGTCGACTTGTGGCAAGTCTAGGTTCACTGTTGCTAAGTAACAAAGCAACCAATCACATGCAAGTACTGCTGATCAAGGAACCAATGAAGTGCAAGTGATTTTGCCCTGAATTACAAAAAAGTGCCCTCTTCATTAGCCAATGATACTCAAGTAATTTTTCCCTGTATATTATTAATTTCTAAAGTCAAAATTTCAAAGATATTACATGTAAATTTCTACGTGACACAAAAGTGGTTTTTTTACTTTGGGTGCCAGAGGTTGCACTTGCGGGATAAGGTTTCTTGAAAATGTTTGTCATGTGTTCCAATAAAGCAAAACGTAATACAACTTTCCCAACATGCACTACCAAAATGTAAAAAGACAGCTACAACAGAATGAAACATTCAGAATTCTTCTTTAATGTGATAAAACAATTGCTCGTGTATAGCGTATTTAGAATGTTTTTCAACTCACCTACCCTGCAAGTCAGCGCCCCTTTCCGACCTACGCAGGCTTCGGGTGAAAGTGGGCTAGGCCATCAAACTCGATATTTCTTTTTGAGCATGCGTGAACGGTTGCCAAGATACTATTTTGGGCCCAGGCTCTAACGCGTTACTTGCTATTTTCCAGCTTGCGTTGTTCATAAGCTAGAACTTGTTTGGCCAGTTCAAAACCGGACTGACTCGCCCCAAGTTTGGGGCGAAGATCTAGTTTGTTGGCAGAGCCCACTTTCCCCCGAACCCTGCGTAGGTCGGAAAGGGGCTCTGACTCGCAGGGTACAACTCACAAAGCTCAGTTTTAATATACACAGAACGAAACAGAACGTAGTAGTCTAACGTTTCGAGCGAAGGCCCTTTATTAGAGAGAAAGGACGAAGACTGACGAAGGGCCTTCGCTCGAAACGTTATTAGACTACTATACGTTCTCTGTTTCGGCAGTATATCTAACCTTACTATATTTCGATTGTTTGTTTCAACACTTCCTACGCAGCACGCTACTTTTATTTCGGGTTTAATATAGTTTGCTTCCATGTCTCTCTCCATCTCATGAGTCACAGCTGGCCAAAAGTTGGCTTGTGATTGGTTAATTTCACGTTTGGAATGTATCAAAGTGGTGGGGCCTTTTTTGAAGGGCATCAGCGTTTAGTTACATAGGACAGTGATTGGAAGGACGCAGTCAAGTTTTGCAATTACGATAAAAATTGGCTGGGATATATATATATATATATATATATATATATATATATATATATATAAATATATAAATATATAAATATATATATATATATATATAATATATATATATATATATATATATATATATATATATATATATATATATATATATATATATATAATATTTATGTGCCTATAGTAAAGGCTGAACTATCATGCACTGTGATTGCTGGAAGAGTGCAGGAGGTCACATTTAATATAATGTATTCGCAGTGGTTGTACAGGAAGCAAAAACGAACTGAGTTTTTTTGTTTAATCTATTTTGCAAATACTTAAAAGTAATGCGTGCGCCAAATTAATGTTTTTGTAGTAGGATATTTCATCTGGCATTTTGATATTCTGCCAATTGTTTGGTTACGGCCCACTAAAAATGAAGAGTACGACTACGAGGTTGGCGGTTAAACTGATAGGCTATATAAAAATATATATATGGGGGAGCAACGTCCTTTTTGTGTATTTTCCTTACTTTAACACGTTGTCTCTTTTGTATTTGAACTAATACGGTTCTTAATATTGCTGTCTGTTTTTTAGATGTAATAGTGATGCTGATTTTCATAATATGCACGAAATCATAATCCGAAAACTCTCTAGCAAGTATCCGACGTCTTCGTCTGCTGATGGAATGAGTATGTTTTATGTACATGTATATATAGCTTTGAAGCGGAACAAATGATAGATTACCCTGGGTGCCAGAGGTTTTCCTCTTTTCCTCCTTGCGTGCCCCGGTTATCCCTCAGGGTAATGATAGATTAACAAAAGGTGACATTGGTTCTGTGCAGACAGTTGTGGTGTAAGAACGACATGTGTATCGCATGATGCGATTTAGGGTATACGACAGCGAGCCTAATTGGCGCCTTGGCGTAGGGGCGTATACTTATATAACGGAGTGTATCCAGTCTTTGTTTATTTGTTGGGTTTTTTTGTAGTGGAACATACTAATTTCAATAGTTGTTGCGAACATATCGTATTTTGTGGGCTGTGATCACTGACCTCTATATAACTGGACTGCGGGTTCCCCACGAAAAAATGGCCCAATTGCACGCCATCAGGCTCCATCTTGTTAGGTCTGAGCTGCGAAATTGACCAATCACAGATGACCCTGACAGGACGCCATCTTGTTAGGTCTAAAATTAACCAATAAGCAAACCAGAAAATCAAAGATGGCGCCGTTCAATTGGGGATACTTCATGTAGTACAAAAGTATGGGGGACCCGCAGTCCAGTTATATAGAGAGAGGTTCAGTGGCTGTGATAGGTTCGCGAGTACTGCACGGTACTCACGAACGAGTATCGGTATACGCAGTTTTTTTTATATAAGTTTAGGTATTGCGTTGCCTCTAAATCTCTATGTATAACGATAAAGACAAACAAACACCAGCCTAATTGAAGGGACAAACGCTAATTTGTGAAGAAAAAAAGAATTTTGAAGGTTTTTTATTCTCTCACTCACAATATGAGAATTGTGAATCACTCACGTGCTGTGCCCTATGTTTGAGAGAATGTATATTGTGTTGCGCTCATTGGTATTGCATTATTTTATGTACGAGAATTAAACCGGTTCCAAAGCTACTTGCAAACGCACAGTCGTAATTTTATCTTGCTTCTTATGTCACTTACAGGCATGGACGTGTCATTAAAGATATTTAATGGAGATCGAGAGAAGGTGAGATAACTCCAAGGTGTGATGTAATCAGTCAATTACGAAATGAAATACTAAGACCCCGTTTACATGGTACCGGACGAATTCGAGACCGGTCTCGAATTCGTCCTATTTCGCTGTGTATAAACAGGCGGAACTGCACTAATTCGAGACCAGTCTCGAATTCGTCCGTCACCGTGTAAACGGCGTCTAAGTGTAAATAAACAAGAAATTTGATTAAAAATAAAGCTGAGTTATTTCCCATGTACATCAATATATAGTGGTTATTTTATAGAAAAAAATATATATAACGATAAACCATGCTATTATACATTAATAATATATATGAAAAAAATGTTCAGTACAGTACTTACGACATCAGTAGCTTCAATGCCCTCTTTTGGCCCGTCCATTCCTCGTCTATTTGGTTGTTTAAAAACGCTTCGCTTTCACCACTATTTGAAAAAGTTTACTCAAACCACTGAGAATCTTCTAGTTTTCTTGCAGGTAATTGATATTAAAGAGTATTAGCTTTAAATTTGAACAAATTGTCTTCCACTATTCTAAAGCTTGGTCGCCATCTTTGTGTATTTTGTGCAGGAAGAGCCTGGGTTGGAATATGCTATCCTTCAAAATCCGCTGTGGAGCGTGATTGCATGCTCTTTTCTGTTTTTGTTGTTTTTGATTGGCTAATTGGCTCTAGAAATTTGCACTGTATTTCCCTTTTTCTGCACTGTATTTCCTTAAAACTGCACTGCTCTTAATTAGTCAATAGAAATTGATTATAAATGTAGTATTAATTATCAAATATATTTTTTAATGTTTTCTGCGAAACATCCTCTCGTTTTTCTATAACTTTACGGGAACACCAAAAACGTTTTCAATTTCTAGAATAACACTATAGCACTGACACTCGCGTAAGCACAAGCAACATCACCACTAGTACCAGTCTTAGCGCTGGCACTCGAAAGAGTTTTAAAACTAGCAATAGCATGTCGAAACAATTTTTTTTACTGTAATTCTTTAATAGTAATTTTTTAGGCCACAGGCCGTAAAAATTTTGTTGTAAACAAACAACTTTAACGCCTGTGGTCTAAAGAATTACTTTTGAGGAATAGACCTTTTCAGCAATAGCGGCGCCATCTTGGATTCGCAATGCATTATGGTCTATCCAGGGTAGCAACCGCCATTAAAAGGGCGATTGCGTAGTGTTGAGACACAATGCGGTAATTTTTTCTTTATAAATACTTTCGTGGCAACAATATCTAAATACAATAATTGTCATATTGGTAAAAGCAACAATTCTCGGACGTGTAAGGATAGATTCATGACAGATGTATCCTTATACGTACGAGAATTATTGCTTTTACCAATATGACAACGATCATATCTAGACATTGTTGCTATGAAAGTGTTTATCAAGAAAAAATTACCGCATTGTGTCTCAACACTAAGCAATCACCCTTTTAATTGAACTTATTACCCTGGATAGACCACGATGCATTGCGAATTCAAGATGGCCCCGCTATTGGTGAAAAGGTCCATTACAGTAAAAAATGAGCCTTAGAGACAGTTCCGTCATTTCAAAATTAATTTTCTTTTACATCTTTAGAAGACATCAAAATGAACTGTTTTTAGTCTCGTTTCTTTAAAGGTTATTAAAGCTAATCCTCTTTGGATGCCTCCTGACATTTGCATTACACGAAAATTAGGCTTTCCCGAGATAATATTGCCAGGTAACAAATCTATTAATAGAGAGATTATATAAGCTTTATTTTCGAACGACGAAATCAGTAAAAGAATACTTCCCATGTTAAACTTTAACCAAAACGTCTTTGGCTCCAAATAGGCTCCTGGTGGGTTTTATCTTGATTTTTTTGTCAGATTCTCTTTGTCAAGTTGCGTAGAAACTTTTTTTTCATTATTTTAAATACAATCATTAAAACTAGGATGAATTTTTATTCTATGCAAACTGTTCTTTTTCGAACTGACAAATAATTCGTATAAGTGAATTGTTAATCGAGCGCTGAATTGCACCAGATGGGGTGGGGTGGGAGTTTAACATCTCATGGAAGTTAAGAACAAATTACCAGCTCACTGAAAATTAAAATTCAAGTTCTAGGACTTGAAACATAAATCCTCATTGTCGTCTTTAAATATTACATAAAAACCATTACAGCTGATTATGTAACACAAATTATGGTATGGATAAAATGAAGAAGAGATGCCAGAAAAATGATAATGTTCTACATGTATGCATAACGTATACATCAAATGTCGCCCGCATAACGAACCCCAAGTTATAACGAACAGATTTTCCAGTACATGTACTGTGCATGGCAGTTCATTATAACAGGGTTCCACTGAACTGGGTTTTAATATTTTTGACAAGACGATGTTTTCCTTTTGGTGCATTACTTGGCACGGACAGTTATAACGACTGTGTCTTTATTGTAATATGTGCATTATTTAGTATTTTAAATATTTTTAGGTGACATTAGAAATGACGTTTTTATCACATTAGACAGAGGAGAGTTCGAAAAAGGTAAAAATTTACCCTTTGAGACCTGAAAACAACTTTTATTATTTATTTTACTCTGGTTAACGCCAGACGATTTTACTCGTCCGGGGGAACGCTCCAGGCTTTAAAGGGTTATTCAAAAACTCATTAATAATTCACGAGGAAAACACAAAGGAAGTCAGTACCATGTCCGTGGTTTTATACTTGATAAAACTTCTTGACGTCAGAAAGAATACTAATGAACATACAATTTTATATAAAGAATACTAATGAACATCCAATAACGAATCGTTTTTAAGCCATTCAAAACACTCGCATCACGTGTTTTATCAGATCTAAAACACTCGGGCTGCGCCCTCGTGGTTTTAAATTTGATAAAATACTCCTGCTCGTGTTTTAAATATTACTTCGTCTTTATTGATAGTTTTCATTGATAGTTTTCTTTTTCGTGCTTTGAAAAAAACAAGCCAAGCTTATGTTAGTTTTTTTTTACTGTCTTTTAAGACAAATTAGAAATTAGTAAACCAAACGGAAAGATTTGCAGGAATCTTGTTTATAGGTTACGCGGAAGAAAATATCTAGGTTGATGAGGAAGAACCTAACATCTAACGTAACACAACCATAGTGTGATAATGATTTTTACTCGTTCCTACCTCACCTCTTTTTCTTTATAACATAATATGTTTAGTTGCTGAATTACCAACATGTAAATAAAGCATTGTGGCACTTGCGAAATTGCGAATGAACCGTTTCTGGTGACGTCATCAGTTTTGCTAATTTTTAATTCTGACAAAAAAGATCTAAGGCGATAACAGACATATGCATGTGTAGTATACTGCAGGAAGATGCATGTCGAAGACAGGGTAAGAAACAGTTTGTGTTGCTGAACATGCCGAAAATGTTCTATAGAATCCTATAGAATATTCTATTGGAATTTGGGACTTTATGGAATATTCTTCAGGATTTCTAAAAGTTTCACCTTTGGATTGTGGATTTATTCTGCGCCATTTCTAAAATTCTATAGAATCCTATATATAGAATATTCTATAGAATTTCTTGTTGAATATTCCATAGAATATTGAATATTCCATAGAATATTCTCTGTACATTTTCGTATATGCATTTTAAAGAGGTGGATTTGTGTGGAAATCCCAACAGTGGAAATGAAGAGTTGTATTGATACATAAGTAATAGATTGGTACATAAGTAATTTACTTCGGCTCGCCGCAATCGTACTTGTGAAGTGAAACAATAGAATGAAGCTAATTAGTATTCATAATTTTTGATACACAAATTTTTCCAAAAGATGATCTTTATTGGGATTTACAGATGTATACATGTGACTTCAACGCTATGTTTTGATTGCTTCTTAACCTCATTAATTATTCATGAATTTCACAGTGTAGACATAAAAACTAAAGTGTTTGTGGTACAGCTGCCAGCGCACGTGCATTTCACCTTTGTGACCCAAATCTGATCTCTGCCCGGTGTAGTTACTGATTAAAATTTGAAATGGTCCTTGATACACTGGACCTCTAGGTAGAACAGTTATGACTGATGAGGTTGATTTTATAGTAGGCATTTTATTGTATACTTTCTTTTATACTAGGGGGTAAAACAAGTGGAAAGAATATTGAAGTGTGCGTTTCCGTTCTTACGTCAAATGGAACCGTTTTACAGGTATACAAAGCACTGGTTTATCTTGTTTTGTTGTCTCAACAATTTTAAGCGGCTAGTATTTTTAAGTAAGAAAATTGAATTGTAAAAACTTGAATTGAATGAGTAAAAACAACTCGGTTCCATGGTTAATTTAATTTGTGGTTTTCTACTTATAGAAATGGTATAATTTGTGACATAATGATTCCTAGAATTATTACAGTGTTGCTTTTCATAGGGGCTGTTCCCCCCATGCAAATATAAAAAAAAATCTATGTTGTCTAAAGGTCCATTTACACAGGCGATTTTTCTCACCCTGACGCATGCGATATAGTGGATGATTCACCAAAGTATTGAACTCCATTTCGTTCTGCACAAATACTCCAATACATTCGTAAGTCAATTCATTCGATCGCATGTGCTAAAAAGAGAAAAAATCGCTGCAAAAGTGGCCTGTACTGAAACGAGCCTTAAAGATTAGTCTAAGTCATGATAACCCCCCATCCCCCCCACCCCCTCTCCCCCCCCCCCCCCCCCCCCAACCCCCTAGTTGCGCCCCTGGAAATAATTCTGATAAATACAGAAAACCTAGGCTACGTTTACACGGTACCGGACGAGACCGGTCTCGAATTCGTCCTTTTTCGCCGTGTAAACAGGCGGAACCGTACTAATTTGAGACCGGTTCCGGATTCGTCCTGTACCGTGTAAACGGGGTCTTAATTTGCATAAAATATACTCCGCGTATCATAATTGCTACAAGTATATAACTGAAACTGGCCAAAAAGTGTCTTCTGCCTTTTTAAAATATACTACTGATATTTGAAAATTTCGGAAAAAAGAAAATAACCAAACGAGGATTTAATGAATTAATGAATATTATGTCTATGCTGTCAAAGTATGTAGTGAATATATGTCTATGCTGTCAAATATTATGTCTATGCTGTTAAATGATTTAATGAATGTTATGTCTATGCTGTCAAGTATGTAGTGAGGTACAAGCTTGTATACCATTATACATTTGATTACATTTCTAATATCCATATAGAAAGGCAGTCTGGGAAGAATACAATATCCTCTTTTACCATATTGATAACCATGCTTAATCTTGCTTACCGCCGTCGCCTACAACCACACTCGCACCCAACCTGCGTTTTGTTTCTCTGATGTGTATATAGCTTTGCAATTGTTACATTCTTATTTGTACACTACGTTACGTTTCTCTGGTGCATGTACATTGTACATGTTCTATAAGTTTGGATATACTATATAATTAGCCATGCCATCTCACTTTACCACGTCTGAAGATGGAAGAAGTTATTTCCGAAACGTCGCGCAAACCAAATTTACTTTAAACCTCAAACTATTCCTTATTGCCGTTACTATCATAGTCATTCAAAATATTGTCTGGAAACTCAGCTGAAGTCTTTGTTTTATCTTTTTGTTCGCTTTTATTTTTGTGCACGGTCACTGAACCCATTGTATTTTAGTATAATGAACGAATTATCCAATAGCAACGTTTCAGTTCAATATTAACTAGAAATACAGGAATACAAAAACCCCTCGCCCGCTTTTACATGCTTTTTTGAAACAAAAAACCCTGATTAAAATAAGCACTCCTGATTATACAGCCAATATAAAAACAAACAAATATAAAAACAAATGATATTAAATCCTTGGGATATAAAATTATAGAATTTATGGATAGGTCTACAGGATGACAAAACTGATTTAAATCATTTAATGAGAGTTGAACATATTAAAGCAAAACTTAGATTTCATTATTAAATTCTGGTTGTAAAATATATATTGTTTTTAGGAGGTTTCAAAAGGGATTATTTCTAACAAGCCTTTAAATGGCTTCTCTGCTATGCATGTACATTTTGCAAAGGCAGAATTAAAAGTTGACAGCTCCAAAATTACACTTATAATAGTCTGAGATAAAAACAATTCAGTAGAATCGGATCCGGAAAGAAGTATTAAAGAGACAACGTTTCAGCTGAAAATTTGGAATCACAGCCAAGAAAACCCGACAAAGCCCACGTCCAGCACGGTTAATATAAGCGTGATATAAGCCTAAGATAATGTTTTAAGCTAGCTTTAGTTAAGCTGACTGATGGTTAATTTGGACGAGCAAAGGGAAAGCACGAAAACGTGAAGCTGTATATTGTTTTAGGACATAAGGACAAAACACAAATCCCCTACCGTTATAAACTTGAATGATTTTGAGACCACTGAGTGACCACAAACACTGCAGTTCAGATCGAGGTTTTGTTTACCATACGGCGTTTGGTTTCTTCAGGTCCTCTGGTTTCGCTTCGAGATATATTAAACCGGCTGTTTGTATTCTTTTCTTCGTTGTTCTCTTTTAATTTAAGTAGAGCAGGCTCCATTTCGTCACGGTGATTTCGTAATAAACGAAAGCAAAAATAATACTGACAGATTTAGTTTTCTGCATCGCTAGTCACCAGTGTCCAACAATTCTTACCGCGTGACACCGTCCCGAACATATATATATATAAACTATTTCCGAAATTACGTCTCCCTCGCTTTTTCTCCACGCGTGTAAAATGGACTCCACGCATGTCGAGATTAGCACCCTCACCGGGCTCCGGGCCTTCGGCCCTACGCCCGGCTCGGGGATAAACAATATCAATATTAATAAACCTAAAACAAAGGACGTGTAAGGTGTGGTTCAACATAAATCACAGCTCATTATAGCTGAAGATTGCCGAGTTTCCAGACCACATCTCTGTTGACTATGTTACTATATAACGTGTAATCGCTATATCCGCTCTACACAGTGCTTTGATCTCGTATCAATGTAATGTTTATATTATTTTGCAGAATTGTGTTTATGCGGGAACTGGTTGTCAGGGCACAAATGAGTACCAATCACTTATCTTCTATCACAATAATTTTCCGAAATGGAACGAGATAGTAAAAGTAAGTTGTAAACCCAACGCTCGTATATATATTGTTTCCTAAAATCAATTTGCTTTCTATTTCTGAGGGTTTTCCCTTGACGAGTAAAATCGTCTGGCGTTAGACAGAGTTTAATAATCAAGAAATATTTTTGACCGGCTCGGGCAGGGATGAGTTAAGGTGGAGTAAGGTTGGGGCTTTGTATAGGTAATCGCATGGGGCCGAGAAAAATTAAGGGTTACTTTCACGAGTGTTTTTGCGATTAGGTGTTAATAATATAGCGGGCAAAATTATCCAAGAGCTATGTTATGTCCAGAAAATGTCGAAGTACATGTACCTTACCACCATCGGTGCTCGGCAACATTCCAATTTTCCTCGCTCTATCGCTGTGCCTGTTGCTTTCTTTTTGCAAACACAGGCAAAAGTTCGTAAATTTTCTAGTGTATTCATTTTCACTAGTAGTTTACACTCCTTCAATAGTTTAAATTAGTTCAAAGTAAAAAAACCAACATTTTTGGACCGAAAAAAAGTCAGTCCTCTGAGGTTCACTGTTGCTAAGTAACAAAGCGACCAATCACATGCAAGTACTGCTGATCAAGGAACCAATCAAGTGGAAGTAATTTTTCCCTGAATTCCAAAAGAATGCCCTCTTCATTAGCCAATCATATTCAGATTATTATTTATTTAAAATGAAACAAGCGAAAACGAACATTTATTCTACAGATTATTTATATATTCTCAGTCGCGAATGTGTGCATCGTGCTGCCCTACACACTATGATTGCAGAGACCGTACACGCACAGCTGCATGGTAAAAGCGAAAAAAGGTCAGGCATGGACATAAATATGTGAATGAGAACTTGTGTTGTGATTTTAAAACTGAGGGGAGTCGACGCTTACAGTCAAACTGAATGTTCTTTCCCGCGCGACCTTGCAATATCAACAGCAACATTGCAATGTTGACTTGCAAACGGTGTGTGGCGATTTCTTGGCAAGTTACTAAAAATTCAATAAATGTACCATTTGGAAGTCAACATTGCAACGTTGCTGTCAATATTGCAATGTAGCGCGGGAAAGAACATCCGGTTTGACTGTAATGGAGGAAATACGGTGTTCTTATCATTTAATTAAACATTTTAGCTGAATATTCCAACAGACAAGTTTCAGGACTGTCATATACTGTTCGTTTTTAAACATTGTCCAACAATGTCTAATGGTAAGTGCTATAAAATACCTCGTTCTTTCTTTTGTTGAGAATACATTTAATTGCTATTGTGCATGTAAGAAAGTTGTGTTTTTTTATTGTAGCGATTCCTGAGTTTTAATATTTGATCCTTGTTAACTTATTGCCACTTGCACATGTAAAAACGTCTGACTTGTCCCTATATAATCTTGGCTATCGATTTTCCGGGCGGAAAGCGCGATCTCAAAATGAATATAAGAGCCCAGCTTAGTATCTTAATATGGAAACCCATAATAAATTCAAGACATAAATATAAAATTTATTAACGTTTCGTTGCTAACGTGCAACATCTTCAGAATGACAGGTAATAGACCTTTCCGCATGAAGTGCGCGGATAACGCGTTCAGAGATTTGATTGGCTCTCGCAAAACTTCGGACATCCAAATCTTCGGACAACTTTGGACATTAGCCAATCAGATTTGTCAAAAAAAGATCACGTGATCCATTCACTTCATGCGGAAAGGTCAATTGAAGATGGTGCACGTTGAGATGAAAGATTGCTTAATTTATGTAATTTCTTCCTCCAATATCCAAACCACAGACACGGTACTGATTTCCTTTGTGTTTTCCTCATGAATTATTAATGATTTGAGATATTCATGTCTTGAATTTATTATGGTTTCCATATTTTCTCATTTCCAGTTTTGGGGAATGAGAACTGGATTAATTTAGAGTGTCATTGTAATTAAGATACTGAGCTGGGCTCTGTTTAAACAAGCAAAAGACGGAAAAGACGTCAGTGATATTTCACGCGCAGCACTCTGCGAGTGTTAATCATGTGCATGCAATGAGCCGTGTTTGTCTGAAAAGGTGTGAGTAATTTACTGCATCTTGTGAACGTTTTTTTACTGCGTCGAGTAATTTTTTTGCGATTTAATATTCTTTTATGTGTATTTATAAGGTGGCTCCATACAGTTTCTTGAAAAGTGGAAAACACACGTTCTAGATCCAAAATCCTGTACACTGATTATTTGTTAGAAAATGGAACTATAAACTGGCTTGCATAGAAGAGCATTTTGAGAATCAGAAATTGTAACGAAAAAGTGCGTAACTGTGGTTGCTATGTCAACAATGACGTTTCAAAATGGCGGCTAATTTGCGTTTAAACTACTTTAATTCGAAAACAACGTCGGTAACCCCCATTTTTTATTTTATTGAAAGTTTTCTTTTAGTATGAGTAATCATTAGACCAATTTTAAAGAAATTCTGTAGATCCAAACATTTTTATTAAGAATAATCACGTTTTTTTATTTGAAAAATGTTGGATCTACAGAAGTTTTTTTTTATTTGGCCTACTCTAGAAGAAAACTTTTAATAAAATAGAAAATGGTTATCACCCAGGTTTTTTGCAAATTAAACTAGTTTAAACACAAATTAGCAGCCATTTTGAAAAGTCATTGTTGCTATAACAACCACGGTTACTCCCTTTTTGTTTCAATTTCTGATTCTCAAAATGCTGTTCTATACAAGTCAGTTAGTTTCATTCTTCTAACAAAATATCAATGTACAAGATTTTGGGTCTGAAACGTGTGTTTTCCACTTTTCAACTGTATGGAGCCACCTTACTGCTCTCTATTCCTAAAAAGGAAGTCATACTCTTGATGTACACATACAGGTTCCACGTTACGACTATAGATCAACAACATACGTTTAGTTTTGGAGTATTGCAGGCTGAAGGGATGGGTTCGGGTTAGACGATCCGACACCGCGAAAGGTTGCCCAGATTGAGCCTTGAACCAAACCGCAAGGTTGCCGAGGCTGGGCCATACCAAACCTTTCGGTAACCCTACTCCCATACTAGCACTGCATGTCACCTGTACAATGTACAGCGAGAATTACCTTTGTCTTGAGTAAGTGTCTTGAAGCACGAACATGGGGATCCGACGCCTTGGGAGACGTTTAGAGCTCTAACAATATTCAGCAGTTGAGACAACAAACAATGCGACTCAACAAAGGGGGTGGGGTTTCTTTCGTGCGAGTGCAAAGCGTTCAACGTGATAGAGAACTGTGGAACATTGCAGGGGTCCGCGTTGCCCCGTTGATCGCGTGATTCAGCGGAATGCACGGGGAGTACGGGCCCATATCAAGGGGCAACACGACAGTCTTCGGAAACTACGGAACACATACGACACGGAAAGTTTGCTGTTAACTGCATTTAATTTTAATTTCATGAGCTTTTTAGGCCTCGTTCTTATGTTGATAATTCAAAGGAGTTTGTACAGAACAACGAGGCTCGAAATACTTATTTAAATGCCAAATATATAATTTTTAAAATATAAAATTGGCGACCATTTACGAATGGGGTGTTATGCTGCATGTTGTAGACGTGATTCTGGTGCGCTAACTGGCGAGCAATGTTGTAAACTGAACTATATGCTGTACCCTGTAAATAATTGTACTACACCTCGTAAATATTTTTGCTGCTGATATCATCCTTTAAATTAAGGTGGTATATTATTAATTTTATTGTCTGTTTTTTATTAGTTTGTTATGTATTTATCGTATTATTGTATTAATTTATATTTATATTTATATTTATATTTATATTTATATTTATATTTATATTTATATTTATATTTATATTTATATTTATATTTATATTTATATTTATATTTATATGTATATGTATA
Organism: Corallium rubrum; assembly: GCA_964035015.1. Lineage (NCBI taxonomy): Eukaryota > Metazoa > Cnidaria > Anthozoa > Scleralcyonacea > Coralliidae > Corallium > Corallium rubrum. The sequence goes on from OZ035997.1 coordinate 43,781,520, forward strand.
TGTATATGTATATGTATATGTATATGTATATGTATATGTATATGTATATGTATATGTATATGTATATGTATATTTATATTTATATTTATATTTATATTTATAATCTTACATTGTTTTACTTTTGAGGGGGTTGGATATCATTTGGAACTATTGTTCTGTCTCTTCCCCTGTCATACACAACACTTTATTCATTTATTTTGTTATTTAAATAATTAACTTGCTGGGTTTTTTTGTCCCATTTATTGTATATTATTGTGTATTGTATTATTTACATTGTGACAAATTCGATAAATTGAAATTCAAACATTCAAGCTTGCTTGGACCACCTTTGACTCGTGTGCGCCACCCATCGCGATGTATCATAGACCTTATTCCAAAATGGCCGACGAATTAGAATTCTTTTATGTAATAGATAAATCCCGAGAACGAGGGATTTATGCTATATAAAGACCCGAGGACGCGAAGCGTCCGAGGGCTTTATATCGCATAAATCCCGACGTTCGAGGGATTTATCTGACTTAATTTATTATTGAGGAGGTTTTCCAACAAAGTTTTTGGTTTTTTTTCTACCTTGGACAAAGATTTTCCTAGTTTTTTCCTTCAGTTCTTATCTAATTAGTATTCAAGGGCTTTATGCGATATAAAGCCCTCGAAAGAACAAAGAAAACCGACTCAATAATAAATTAAGTGCATATAAATTAGCCCTTATGCTGACCTCGTTTTAACGTAAAATCTCTTTTGAATTTCCCACATGGAAACGAGTTCATAAGGGCTAATTTATATGTATATAAAAGAATTTTAATTCGGCGGCCATTTTGGATTAAGGTCTATGCTGTAGCTGTCGAGAAGTCATTCGGAGTGAGTCCACTGTCTTTTGCGAGATATTTGGTGTAAGAATAATTGGGTCGTCTTACACTTTTTGTTGCTATGAAAGGCATCAACCTGCCTCATTATCTTTCTAGTGAGGGAGAAGCCGGGAAAAATATTTGCATTTGCTTTCTTGAAGCCACTCAGTTCTGATGGTACAACTATTGTTAATGGAAACCACCAATTAGTTTTGTACAAGGTAATGTTTTAGCATTGTTCTTCGTGTTATTTTTCCCTGTACATTGTTTTAATTTCTCTTTTCGGCTTTGTCCCTCTCCCGCGCTGCTGGTCTCTTGAGTTTCTTGTTCTCATTTTGTTCCTATTTGTCTGACAAAACTATATAAGTTAAATGCGTTATCTAGAAGTGGAAAACGTTTAAGTGACAGACAATTCGTCGTTGACAAAACGAGTTGAAGATTGTTTGGACGGACGACTGTTGAAGACTGTTTAAAACATCTAATTTTGTGCATACTGGATACCCTATCAGTCACATCTAAACTGTTGTTCTTAGGGTCTGTTTATATGATCCCGGTGTACCGGGACGGGATGGCAGTCGGGATGATTTTGATGTATTGAAATAAGTCACCCGTAAAATAGAAAAACCACGCGATGCCTGAAGAAACTCAGATTTTGTTGATCTGATCCTAAAGCTAAAAGTGAATGATTGTGGCAATTGAAAATGGCTTTTGTTGAAGTTATTTAGTAATCTAGGCCTTGAAAAATGTAGGCGAAAGCTTTCCGATGCACATAATCAAAGACCGTGACTTAATTAAATACATCAAAATCATCCCGGCTGCCATCCCGTCCCGGTACACCGGGATCATATAAACAGACCCTTAGAGGTCCAGTAAGGGCCATCCCTCGTTAATCCAGTGTTTGCTAAAGGCCGGAGACCGATGTTGGGTCGCACAGATAAAAGGCACGGGCATTGACCATTGCGCTACTAACACCTTAACAACACCTCATTTTCGGTTGAGCTTAGACTCAAGACTAGAAAGTTCATTGAAAAGTTTCAATATTGAAACGTATACGTTACCATGAGCAATTTAAGATGTTGTCAAATTTAAAAGTTTGGGCAACGCCTTATCTTCCATTGGTCAAAACATTCGAATTTTCCATGGCAACGTTTCAAACAAATTGTGAAACGATCAAACTTGTCAATGGAACTTCCGGTCTCTAAGCTCAACGGAAAATCGCAGTAACACATAATAACACTGTTCGGTGATCTTTAGTTCATTCATTTCCTGCATTCTTTTCTCCTTCTGATCTCGTGCGTTTTTTCAACTCTGCTTTATTTCTATTTAGACGACCCTGTACTAATATTACTATGAAAACTTTAGTTTTGATACCACCTGGGTCTTTTTTCCTAGACAAGTTTATTGGATTCAAAGAATCCTGGGAAGTATCTTGGATATCCTTCATCTGTTGCTGACCTTGCGCGGGCGGATAATCAACATGGCACGAACAACTCGTGGAGGAACGCAAAGGACGCGTTCTTTGTCACAACTTTGACTTGTTCAACTAAACTTACTCAAAACCGTAAGTAGAATGTGAAATGGTATATTTTACATTTTTTATAGCCTCCTCCGCTGGCATCTTTGTGTGTTAGGAAGTTTAGGTTTCATTAGTTTTGATTTCAATCTAAATGATTGGGATCACTTGTGCAAAGTTAGATATAATTGTAATGATTATTGGGTTACCTCTGTGCAAGTTGTTGTCATTATTGGCGTGTGCAACAGGTGGGAAATTTGTCTGCACATGCTCGAAATCAAGAATGCGTGGATTTCGCGTGCGATAATTGGAAAGGAAGTAAACAAAATATGTTATTTAATGTCGAATTAATCTACCTGGCGCATTTTTTACCGAATGAATTACCCACTCAGCAGTTCAATTGCCAACCAAAGATTAATAAAATCACGGTCTGAAAGTAATGCCAACGTCTAGTTTTTGAGATATTGTTGAATTTCTGCTGTATTTGCCATCCGAATTTCGCCACAATTAACGGCTGAAAATGACGTTCTCCCAGAACTACACAATAAGCTTGATGTGTGATAAAATCACATATGTAGAAATAATAGTCAAAGCATCCTCAAAAGTTGTCGTTGACAAAACAAGTGTTTTTTTTGCTCAGTCTTCAAACCCACTATATTCTGCTTGCGCCGAGCATGCGTTATCGTGAGCGATTTTTGAACGTGTTACGCATTTTTACCACATTATATATACAGAACTCGTGGCCAAGCCCTTAAGGCCTGTTTAAACGGATCCAACATTGTCCAACATTGTTGGTCCAACAATGTTGGACCATTGTTGGACAATGTTGGACAACATGTTCAAACGGATGCAACAACATCCAACAGAAGTGCTATTAATTAATAATTAACAATACACATCCCATAAGCAAACCCGCTCCTCAAGCATTTCAAGAAGCTCGTCTATTTTCGCGTCAGTCCACTTCCTTGACTTAGACCCCGTTTACACGATGCCGGTACAATTTGAAAACGGAACAAAATCATGCCGTTTAGGCCTTGCATTTACACGATACCGGCACAAAAATAACATGAAATGTTATATGCTGTATTTGCATACCGGCGTGATTTTGTTCCGTTTTCAAATTGTACCGGCATCGTGTAAACGGGGTCTGAATTGCCTTTGATAGACCAGTCTTCATTTTTGTACTTGAAGTAGCTTTTGCTATCTCATCTTCCTCGGAATTCTCGACCTTTTTATTCTTATTATTCAGAGGAGTTTTAGCGAGGGGTTCCTCACGTTCCTGCTTCAAACTCTCGTCACTCCCGCATTTCGCCATTTTGAATGTTTTTACCTCGTCAAATGACTCAAATCTCCATGGAAACGATGTCGATGAACTCGTTTTCCGTCAAATGTTGGATGAAAAGTTTGAACGGAATCAAACCTGATCCAACAATGTCCAACATCATGCAACATTATCCAACATTGTGTTCAAACGAATCCAACATGTTGCATTCAACATTGTTGGATGATATAAACAGCCCTCAGAGTTGGTTGCACTGAGCACTTTTCGCAAACACCCACTTGTTAGTTTTCTTTGTTTTTCTGTTTTGTTTTCGAATGATGGATATGTTTGAGAATTGTAGAAAGACTACAAAACCACATGTCTCTTTTTCTAATAAAGTTGAACTAGTGGGACTTTTGAGATGGAGGCAGCAGAAAACTAAAATTCCGGATGTGTTGGCATCTCTCGTCAAGGTTCGTGGCGACGAAATTGTGAAGGTGAGTTAGTTATCCTTGTTCTGCGTAGGACATCTTGGCAGCAGTGACCATGGTTGCCTAATCCCAGTGACCATGGTTATAGGTCGCACTCGAAGTCAAGATGATAGTACAGTATATATGTATAATACAAATGAACGGCTATAGATGAGCCAGTAATCAATTACAACTACTGCCGTGGCCATAGAAATGTTTTTGAAGTAATATATCCAACACGAGGCAGTGTTCTTCCTCCGATTTCTAAATACAGCCAAGCAGGTTGAAAATACGAGGCGAAGCCAAGTTTTTTTAACCAGCTTGGCTGTATTTAGACATCGGAGGATGAACACTGACGAGTGTTGGATATAGTAGCTTCTCAAACGAATCTATATTTGAAGAGAAAATCGACCTCAAAGCTTGCTAAATTTAATTGAAATCTTCCTCCGATTTCTAAATACTGATTAAATATTGAATTTTTGAATTTTCCTCGTGAATTATTAATGAGTTTAAGAAATATTGTTGCAAATTATTTCTTCAGCTTGACCTATTCATTTGCTGAAGTTTGTTAATTAATTAAACAACTTCCTGCTTTGAATTTGATTGGTGTTTGACTATATAATCACATTTCCTATTGGTTGTTAACAAATTAGAAACCAATCAAATCCAAAATATATACTAGGAATTAATTTCTAACAAATTTCATCAAATGAATTGATCAGACTTGGGAACTGAGTTGCAACAATATTTTAGGAACACTTCTAATGCCACGAGAGTAAAACCAGCCTAAAACTAATAATAGCAAGACGCCTGGGTCAGGCGTTCACTTGGGCTACTGGCAAGTACGCGGAGCCTGAATCGAAGGCTGAATATGGTGCATACTTCACGCTGGTGAAAGTATTTACGATCAAGACAGTAGGACCTTTAAGCAAACTAGGACGACGACGGCAATTAAATTACTGCATTTAAAAGAAACCATGGATTAGGACATCGTATATTGTATGCTTTATGTATTTTGTAAGACCTTTAAAAAGCAGCCATAGCTTCGGCAACATTACGTATAATAGATTAACTCCTATAAATAAACTAACAGCTTTTGCTGTTCCTTGCCACAACGTTGTCTTGAAAACGTGAAAACGCTTCAGTTGACGTTGCATGTGCAACGAGGACGGTGTTGGGAAGTGGGATTACTCTTGGGACTGCAAATTATTCAACGCTTTGTTTTGGTTGAAAAATATTATTGTACTTGGGTCGTCGTCGTGACGTTCGCGTTAAACTGTCAGTTATCACTGTTAAACTACAAAGTCAGCCAGTTACTTTTAAAATCTACCAACAACGTGCAAGAACACCTTGATCAAAAGGCAAAGCTGTTCAACTTTTTGTCTAACTCCAAAAGCGAAAGGAGCAAAGAACTTACAACATGCCTCACGGCCTCACTCCATCACACGGCGAACAACTCGCCGAAAGTATGAATAGCAGCAAAAGTAAAAAGTGCAAAATCGCGACACCCAAAAAGGAAAAAAACAAACGAGCCGAAACCTAGACTCGGCCTACCACAGTTAGCCCGAGTAATAAGGAAATCTATTTTTTGTTGTTTTAGTTTCTTCAAGATATTCTCGATGCTCTATTTTCAATCTTAAACGAGGACACGGAGAATTCTGGAATGTTGGTTTTTCAAGATCTAGTAAGAATATAAGTAACTATAAGTACATTGTATCGATATCTATGCTTATCATTATGTCAACACTTACATGCTGGTGCTTGGCTATGTTAATATACTCCTGCTCATGTTCGTGATTTTGTTCATGTTCATATTTTTGTTCACGTTTCTGTTGTGCAAGACAATTTATTTCTAGGGACTATGGTGTATGTTACGTTCACGTCAATCAACTTTTCCTGCTGTGTTCGTGAGATGTTGATGCTCTTGTTTCGTCTCATTTCGTGTCGTGGTTTTACTTTACTTCTTTCTTTATACTTCTGGCTTCGTGTTGTGTTTTTCTCGTGTTCGTGTTTCTTTTCGTGCTCGTGTTTTTTTGTGTTGTCGGTGTCCGCGTTAATTGGTGTTGGTTTTGGTATCAGTTTTGGTTTCTGCGTTGGTAGCGACGTCGGTGTTGTTGTCAGTGTCCGCGTTGGTGTTCTTGTTCTTGTTGGTGTTGGTGTTGGTGTTGGTGTTGGTGTTGGTGTTGGTGTTGGTGTTGGTGTTGGTGTTGGTATCAGTTTTGGTTTCCGCGTTAGTGTTGGTGTCCGCGTTCGTGTCGATGTGTACGTCCGTGCTTCCTGTCATTTTCTTGTTCGTGTTCGCGTTCGTGTTCGTGTTCGTGTTCGTGTTCGTGCTCGTGCTCGTGCTCGTGCTCATCAAACGTATTTTGAATTGTGGTTTTGTTCTCCAACTTTTACGTGTTCATCAGTAAAATTGTGTTTACCATTTATTCACTTTTAGATTTTTATCATTAACTTGTTGTTGGACAGCAAGTATCAACAATTTCAATCTGTATTAAATACATATATTAAATATCATTTTAGTGCTGCACTTGCACACAGGTAAGCGTTGATGCATAACGCTAGTAATAAATACAAGCAGGCAAATCATTCGGTCGTTGATATTTTATCTGGTAAAACGAGTAATAATATAGACGAACATTTTATTGTAAAGTGTCTTTGTTGTATTTACATTTATAAAATAACATTTTGAAAACGCAAGCGGTGATTGGTTAAAAGCCGTGTTTCTATAGCTCTATGGGAAACATAGATGGATTACGTCATCCAATATGCCATCATTCTAATTAAAATTTGTACACGGAAACATGGTCAAACACCATTATACACCATCCACAGTGGTATGCAATCAAATGCCATCAAATACGCCATCCATGGAGGGTAATGACAATTTACGCTTTTTATTTGGATTAATTTTAACATTTAATCCGTTTATGACGGGTTATTTTATAAAGGAAATGGAAAACATTTTTTCCGTGTTCCTATAGAGTTATAGAAACACTTGTGGAAGTTTGGAAGAACTCGAAATAGTATGGAAACACTCGCCCTACGGGCTCGTGTTCCCACTGTAATTTTTCGTTCTTCCAAACTTCCACTCGTGTTAGTCTATAACCCTATAGAAACACGGAAAATGTTTTTTATTTCTTAAATAGTAGGACGTTTTAAGGTCATTAATTTCAGGAAAGTTGTCATACTCTCGCCATCAAATTTCGTAGTCCAGTTCCTTTTACTATCCATGGTATAGCTGAGCGCAGATAACACTTAAACTGAATGAAGTGGTTTCGTGTGAGATATTTGTAACCCTGTCCCACGCTTAGCCAAATAGCCACGCTTCAGCCTCGTACCCAGGCACTTATTGTTGCTACGCCTCCGCGTTTTGCACGCGTGAAACGAATCAAAGTAGATCCATCGTTAGTGTGTTTGACAGGTGATTAAAATGTTTGACTCGAACGAACGTTTTCAGGTAGGGAGAGGGGGGGGGGGGGGGGGGGAGGGGCGAAGGATGGAAGTGGGAGGTTGAATAATCCGCAATCTTGGGTTGATTTTGAAAATTGAACCCGTTTCCTTTTTTTTTTAAATAATAATATTCTTAGGGGCTGTTTACATGGAGGGCGGGATGGGACGTTAGACGGGACGTTTTTCATCCCGGGTTTATATGAGAATGTTTTCAGGCGGGACAATTGCGACCGGGACGTTTCACATCACAGCCAGAAAGATGTAAAAACCACAGAATAACAGAGAAATAGCAGCTCTTTGTAATACGTCAAATTCACGTAGTGGAACATATGACGCATTGCGGCCTTGTCCTCCTACTAGCAGTTATCACTCATTTGTTTCGAATAAACACCTTAAGAATCAAAATAAATACTCGAAACGGTATCTGTCACATCGTCCCGGTTAGGCGGGACAGAGCATTTATATGGCGAAAATTGTCCCACACAAGCCGGGATCCCGCTTTGCCGAGACGGGACGAAAAACGTCCCGGCAAACATCTTTCCATATAAACGGAACGGGATAAATAAGAGAGATATACATGCATGGCGAGATCCCGTTTAACGTCCCGTCCCAGCGAACGTCCTGTCCCGCCTCCCATGTAAAGAGCCTCTTAGGGTCTGTTTATATGATCCCGGTGTACCGGGACGGGATGGCAGCCGGGATGATTTTGATGTATTGAAATAAGTCAACACGTAAAACAGAAAAACCACGCGATGCCTGAAGAAACTCAGATTTTGTTGATCTGATCCTAAAGTTAAAAGTGAATGATTGTGGCAACTGAAAATGGCTTTTGTTGAAGTTATTTAGTAATCTAGGCCTTAAAAAATGTAGGCGAAAGCTTTCCGATGCACACAATCAAAGACCGTGACTTATTTCAATACATCAAAATCATCCCGGCTGCCATCCCGTCCCGGTACACCGGGATCATATAAACAGGCCTTTACAATAAATTTGAACAATAATGTATGACATCTGCTGTATAGTGTTATCATTTCAATACTGACTACAAAGGGTCACGGGCTCGGATTTCTTTTTCTTTCTTTTTTTTTAGGTGTATGGTATAATTTTAGTTTTATTTTTCCTTATTTTAAAATAGGCAAATTGTTTCGTTGTTTAACAAGGTAATGTTGGAAAATAAAGGTAAAGATGGATCTTCGGTGGTGACGGTAGCCAAGGTAGGTCGTTTAATAAACTACTTATTAAAGCCAGGGTTACATAATTTGTGAAGAGCTGTCTTAATTGACTAGCAAGGAAAGTAGCAACATAACGACAATATTAATGTAAATATAATAACAAAACAACAATATAATAACAAAACAACAACAGTGGCAACAATGAAAAGGGCAATATTAAAGACTTATTAACCGAGTGCGAGGTATGTACGGGTAAAGGTCTGCAAAGTATTTGCCTGAGGTTTTCGTACAGACGCAGCGACGAAGGAGCGAGGTTTGTGCGATAAAACCGAGGTTAAATACCTTCCCGTACAGACCGAGCAAACGAGTTTAATAAGGAATTTATTATATGCCTATTGGTTCATTTTATTTTTAAGTTTCGAGCGTTGTTTTACTTTTCGGAGTATGCTGTTTACCTTACCTGTTAACTTTTTCGTGTCGCTTCTCGGCATTCTTGTTTACGCCGGTACAATTCGGATTTTATTTGTCGTGTTTTTAGATAAACAGCTTTAAGGGGTGGACCATTAGAAATCAAGGGAGGGGTGTGTGAAAAATATGTGTGCATGAATTTTTTTTTCAGCTCAAATTCCCTGCAGGATTTTTTTTCAGTGTACAAGCTCTGCAGGAATTTTTTTCTATAGGGTTATTTAAGTCATACGCGAAAGGATGCCAGTCCAAAACTGACCACGTGGCACTTTATAAAAACATCGAGATGTTGCCTCAGGGACTGGGGGTATTCACAAAAGGGACTCTTCTAGGGTGGTCCGGGGGCATGCTCCCCCGGAAATATTTTAAATCTAGAGTCTCGAAAATGCCATTTCCTGCATTTTGGGAGAAGAATTTACAGAATTCTGAAGGTCAGAAAACTCTCAAAAGACAACACTTTGTTTGTTTGTTGCCATTAATAGATTAAGATATATATATATAAGAGCAAACCAGAACAAACGCCCAACACAACATATTGTCAACAGTGACAGCTAACAGTCCGAAATTCTGCTGATATATGTTCAAGTGCAGACTGCTGCGTGTGCTAGAGTGACTGATTGAACAATTTTTCTGTCTATTGCAATAAAATACTTTTTGGATGCACAATATTAATTTACTTAATTTACCCCCCACCCCCCCACCCCCCCACCCCCGTTCCGCGGTCCCTGGGCCTGCAAATACAAGTGCAACTAGCGATCATATTAAAGCGGTGAATAGCGGCTTACACGCTATTAAAAAGACGATGATGATAAATATCAGTGTTCAAAAGAGTTTCTCTGCTTTGGAGGGCTTATAAAATTGAAGCACTCAATAAAATGTTGCACAAACTCTATTTTATCACAAGCACTATTTCGAATTTATTTTGCATTTACTTTAAATTGCATGCATAACGACATAATATTAAACCAGCCACTTTGGAAAGAAAAATTCAAGAGAGAAATCAGTAAACAGAATGAGATAAAAGAAATCTCTGAGGGGTTAAAGGGCGTCCTCCGATCCAGTGCACTTTTTCAGGCCTGTTCCAATCAGGTTATCTTAAGGGAATTTAAGCTAAAAAAACGAGTGGAAGAAAAGCAAGAAGTTCCATCGCTGAAAATATATCGATTCAACCGATCCAAAATTTGGACATTACGAATTGAAACTAATGTTTTTCCGAACATACTGATGTTGAGGTTCTCGACAGGCTTGAAACAATTCTTGAGAGTCACTCAAAGTGACTTGTCCCGTTAGGGTCACTTGAGCTTTTGCCCGGTTGAGCCGCCATATTGGATCTCCCATAGTGGGCCCGTCTCCAGAACCGAGTCGGCAATCTATACCTCCTATATCTATGGGTTGAGCATGATGGAGGTGTCATCAAGGCGAACGCATGCATGTACTTGAAGTACACAATATGCAGCGGCTCTTATTACTATATTGTACATATAAAAGTACATCATTGTCCGTTGATCGTAATGATACTAGCGTCAGTGGTTAGTACAAAAACATTAAAATCTATTTAGGAACAGGTGTTAACCACAGCAAGCATAATTAAAACTAGAGTCGACCTTCAGTTTTAATTTCATCCATTCGCGTTGTAGAAGAACGTCTGGATTCTGGAAGTAAGGCGTTCAATCCGGGCGGCGTTATATGTCTACGATATACATGTTTATTTATATGAAATAAACATATTACACAACAGCTTGGACATACGAATTTCGTCTTTTCGTGTTGGTAATATCCCACTCGTTCGCTTCGCTCACTTGTGAGAGATATTACCAACACTCAAAGATAAAATTCATATCTCCGCACAGTGATGTAATATTCTCTCTATATGAATAACTGATACGCTAACGTGTAGTCAAAAGTGAGTCTAAAATGGTGGACTTGGCAAGTGTGAACCAGTGAGCTCTATGTATGTTTGGAGTGATATCTGTTCATATATATATATATATATATAAACTCAACCAAAACATTGCATAATTTGTGACGTTTTAGTTATCAATGTAGAGTTCATGCAGTAATCATTGGCTATAAATGACGTTCACCAGCGAAATCCTATACATTCGTACTAAACTAAAAAATTATCTTGGTAAAAAATTTCCCGTTGACATAACGGTAATTTGATAAATATGGTGTTCTCGTATACATCTCTATAGACCAATACCAGTGACCAATACGCATACTCAACTTCATTATTCTGAATTCTATTGAAAATAGGCAAAAGCTCAAAACAAGGAGAAAAACTGAATAGGATTTAAAACAATGAAGTCGAGGCTATGCGTGTATGATAATGCGGTATTTATGCAACAGCGCTCCGTCGTGATGACGTCGCTAGCGAGGTTCAGATCACACTTCCACTACCGCTATTGCTATCGTAAGTGTGGTTAAGCTGATGTAAATGTTCATTTTTTCGTTCTGTAGTCGTAGTTGGTTTTAATCCTAGTATTGTAAAACGCTTTCTTTTTGCACTAGGTTTGAGACCTGCGACCATTACTGAACGTAAAAACAATATTTGGCAGGCTTAATTATATTTATGGTAGCGGTAGCGGTAGTGGAAGTGTGATCTGAACCTCGCTACAATTTAAGTTTGTCCGCTTTTGCCCATAATTCTTGCAGTCCATTTGCAATAATTTGAAAGTCAATTTTGGTTTGTTTGTCCGCATTTTGTGCTATAAATAGCAGCTCGACGGTACGCTATTGATCTATACGCCAATACATAGACCTTTCTGATAAAACAGTGCAGGTAATCCGAACAAAATTACAGCATAGTATTAAGTTATTGTGAAGTCTATTATCAACAATTGACATAAATATTTTTGTTTGTTTTTTAGGCTCTACAATTTGTTATAAAATTAGTCATGCAGTCATGGGCATTGCACATTAGGTATTGTTAAACCGTATACTACTACTGTTAATGTCCGCAATCACGGACTTTCATTACATGGATGTTGCTACATACTGAAGTGTTATTGTATATTGATTTGGATTAAATCTAGCTTATCAATTAAAATTATTTTTGGATTTATATATACAAAAATGAAATACACCTTTGTTCGAAAGTTAAATGTTATTCAACTACCTGTATGATTCTTGTAGAACTCACCCTGAACAAAGTAATTTTGAATTCAAGAAATCTGTACGCGAGCTGTTTGTCAGACTCAACGAAGTTATGGAACGAACTGGAGATAGTTGGCGCGGTGCGCAGGTGAGCTTATTGTACCATATGTAAATCATTACTATATAAACTAATTAATGTATAGAACATGCAGTGTCTATATACAGAATGGTAGATACACTTGGTCCGACTTGCGTGAAAACTTGTCCCCTTTTCCTCAACGAGCTCTTTGCCATTCTACGCCATCCTGGTAAGTTCTACCAGCACTTTTAACGGTCCAAGCTGCCGGTGGAACTTACCAGTATGGCAAGAGACGGCGACACAATGACGACAATTGAGATGCCTGCAGGAAGGTAAAAAATACCGGTGGAACTTACCAGGATGACGTGTATAGAATAGCGATGAATGGCGTTGTTGATATAAACGATTGACATTCGCGAGGACATAAACTTCAAAGTTCGACTTCTGGTGTATCTACTAATCTGTGGTAGGAGTGCAGACAACCAGTGTCGAGGTCACAAATAATTTCGCTGACGTTTTCTTATTTTAACATCCATCCAAATCTAGGAATCAGCTCTAATAATCGCACGTGTGTATAAGCGTACCTTAAAATTTTACGCTTCAAACCAAAGAAAGGATTGAAGGAAGCGTGTTGATGGCGTGTTGATGTGTTTCAAAACGATGTTACTCTGTTATTTTAAGTGTTGTTTTTTTTTCAAATGGGACAAACCTTAGGCCTGCGCTAAACGAGTTAAACGTCGAATTTTAGTCGAATTTAATTGTTTTTACTCGGACTCGTGGGGCCTGAAAACGCTTCCTTGAAAATTGAATTGTCACTGACTGAAGAGAAACGTTTAATTCGACGCGACGATATTCGTCGTATAACTCGAACACGCATTATCGTCGCATTATCCGTCTGAAGGCTAGTTTCCACTCAGGAAAATCTTCCGCAGGACCGGACCAGGGACGTAGCGAAGGCTATACGTTTGGGGGGGGGGGGGGGGGGGTGCACGACTCAATTTTGCCGACAAAATGGGCGTGGTTCGGATTAAACCACACCCATTTTGTCGTTCTTTATTTTAATAAATCAAAATATGGATTTTGTTTACATAGCAAACAAAGTTTGTAACTTAGTTTCTAACTTAATAGATCCTGTCGCCTATTTAATAAAAGGAAGACAAACACTGAAGGCAATTACCAGTACAACTGCAATAAGTCTACTGCGATATGGCAATACGCCTTACTTTCAAACGAACTTCGTCTGTGATGTCCTTTTAACATATTAAGTTCTTCTAGCCTTTCGTCGCTAGTCCTTGACATGCGCAAGTGCTTCACAGTTTTAAATTTACTGAATGTCCTTTCATCTTTGGCCACAGTAACTGGTGCAGTTAATGCCAAGCGAAAAGCTCTGTTAGTGAGAGGAAACACGATTTCTGTTCTTCGGATAACACCCGATGAAACACCTTGCCGGATAGGCGATACTGGACATCAGGATTTTTTTTACCAAATCTTGTCAGCGATCCAATCTTGTCGGGAAAGTTGCGATTTTTTGTCAACATCGCCGAAATTTTTTCGGCATTTTCCAATAAAATTTATCCGAAATATAAAAGTGTCACCATCGCATCAAACGTTTTCTCTCGGAGATCCCGAAAAGAAGTTTGCCGACAGCAGTCCGCGTTTGCCGACAAAGACAACATTGGGGGTGCGACACCCCCTTCGCTACGCCCCTGGAACGGACAGGAAAGTTCTCCAACAAGTGCACCGAATTTGCCACTGACTGTGTCACCACAGCCCGCACCGTCACCGCAGCCAACCCACGCAGACCTGCTCCACGCCGCCCGGGTCGTCCGAGTGCCCGACCGCCGTCGTTCAACCACCGGATCGGCTCCTACAACGCTGATGAAGCTCGCCGCATCCAAGGCTTGTATAAACACTCGAAGAAACGAGCGGCGCGAAGGATATTCGGCGACCAGAGCCCCATGTACACTGGTACCGTCCAATCGGCTCACGAATTCTTCACCAGAATTCCTGTCCGTTCCGGTCCGACGGAAAATTTTCCTGAGTGGAAATCAGCCTTAACTCAGACGAATTTAATTGCCGAGACGAACTTATTTATTCGTGTGTCTAATTTAACGAGTTATACGTCGCAAACAATTAAATTTGTCTGAATTAAATTCGTCTATTGTGCGACGTTTAGCGCAGGCCTAATTCGTTTCATAGGCACTTTTAATTATTGATGAATAAAGAGCATGCCCAGAATTACATTTCTGGTGCTCATTGTTTAACATCAGGCCAGGTTTAATCGAACTTTAGTTTGGTTTCTTTTTGTAGATTGCTATTCTTTTAAGCTTACCAAAGGTTTACGTGGATCTCTCAGCTGTGTTTATGGACGATGAACTGGCGTACGTTATTTGTACACTCATAATAAAGAATATACATTAAACTAACCTATTGTAAAATCATGTTTTTATATCAAGTATCAACAGAGTTTGTGTACATGTTTCATGTTTGACAACTAGTATTGTGTGTAGGCCTCTGTGCAACTTGATACAATTGACCGTACCGAAAAAGATGGCCACTTATACATTTAACCACAATTCTTTGCGTGCAGTGAATATTGTTTCTTGCAGAATTATTGCAAGATATGGTTTTAAAACGATCAACTTTGGTAGGAATGAAGTTATGGCGTACTTCATTCATCTTAACATGATAAACAATGTTTAGTTGTTATTTGAGTTGATCTGAGGTCGCAAAGCATTGTGGTTAAATGTACCGCCACCATCTTTTTCGGTACCGTCAATTATACATTGTGAAAAAGGCTTTTCTTTTTATCCAATAATGTCAGTGAAAAGTTGAATCCATACATATTGCTCACAACAAATCAACACTTTTTACAATCTAGAAAATGCTGTAACAACCATTTTGATATGGAAGGGGTTAGTTTGCTGGTTTCAGAGTAACATTGCGGAAATATTTTATTATTTTAATAATACTACTCTAACTTGAGACTGACCCTAATCCCAACTCTATAATTCTAATCCTAACCATAACCTTACATCAGTTTTAAATCAAAAGATTATATTTCAGATTATGACAAAATGTCAGTCTGTATAGCCCACTGAACTCTATACAACTGGATTGCTCATCGGGCTCCAAAAATTAAGCCAGGGGAGATGACGAAGTTGAAGTGCCAAGATGGCCACCACGGAAAATTGTATGTTTTCGTAGCACCAAAAGAAACGAAAAAAGACACATTAAAAATATTTCTGCCATTGGTATCAGGTAAAGAACGCTGTAAAAGGTTTAGAAGCTTAGTTTTTGCATTTGTTGGTATTATTAAATAGTAAAACGTGTTATTTCGTAGTTTTTTACTCTTCCCGGTAATCGATAAACTTCCCTATCACAAAACTCGTAAAAACCCAACGAGATCAATCAATCAATCATTATAAAACTATCTATATACCTTTGGTATTAAAGCATAAATAAGTCTTTACAAAGTCTTGAAGTATGTAGTTGACAATTTCGGACTGTATTTGCTTGTATTTCCCTAACCCTTCTGTTTTTTGGTAGTAACAGTGAATTGCCATCTTGACAATTGTTTTATGGCTTTTCCGACTCCCCCGGTGACCTCTTACTTCTCTTAAGCCCGCAAGGTACACTAGACCTGGAGTACCAATATGGCCGCCAGTGGCTTCAAAATATTTACTGCTGACCATAAAGGATGAGCATTCCAGTTGTATAGAGATCAGTGGCATAGCCAGCAAAATGATCTTTTCCGTTTGATAATGTATAATAATATGTCAAATATGGGAATTCTACCCCTACGCTTCATGATCTCAACGAAAATTTGACTTTTTGTTTTGTTTTGTTTTTATTTTATTTTAGATACATTGTAAAAGATCTGTTTTGTTCTGCCCGCTCAAGTTCATTAACTGTTGACAAATTGAATTTCTTAGACGGAATAATCACCATCAGTCCGTTGTTTTATAATGCAAGTAGGTCTTTTTGGTTAAAATAGTTTTATTGTAAAATTTGGAAATTGTTGAAGTTAAACAAAACAAACATATATTTTTTTAGTAGTTTTATAACTGCTTTGCATGGTGAAGAATGTTATAATAAAATGTTTGCGGATACAACCATGTAAAATATATTTAACAAGATGGCGCCTGATTGCGTGTATTTGGGCCATTTTTTCGTGGGGCACCCGCAGTCCAGTTATATAGAGGTCAGTGCTCAGGACATCATCAGAGCAATCCATGATAGTTTGGAAACGTCATTGCAAAAATCTAACGTCTGAATCTGTCACCTCATCATACTAGTGGACTATTCATAATGTACAAAAGATTCTAATCAATTTCTAATTGTTATACAAATTTTATGAAATAATATGATCAATAGCAAAGTATAAGTGATAAAAAGAAAAGAAAAACAAAAGAAATATTATAAGAAACTGTTACATGAAAGATGAAATTATTGAATGTTATTGAAAAGTGCCGAGTTCAAGTGTTGTTGAGAGTTTGGCCTTCTTGGGGCATGGTACGGTGCTTGTGGATTTCTACTGATTCCCCAATCCTACGTGAGAAATAGTTGCTTTCGGTGCAGATGAGTGATGTTTGTTTCCAAAGGATTTGGTGATTGGTTGCCCACGTCTGTTTAGTAACGGAAGACTTTTCGGTCTGACCTTTGCAGCAGCAACCAAATTATATATATTTTTTCTTTTTAGGTTCACGGGTAACGTTAATGCCTCTGCTTTTGAATTGTTTGCACGAACAACTTCTGCAGAAAAACGAACTGAAAACATGCGCTGATTTACTGGGAAATCTGCTGTCTTGTTTAAGCAAAACGACAAGTGTATGTATAGTAAAAATTACTTTGATGTTTACGTCTCTTTACCATACTTGTCTTTGCATTGTTTGTACATATAACACCACTCATCAGATGTGTAGGAATTTTCTTGTCCATAAATAAGACAAATAGAGGACATTTTCCCGTACGCCTATACTCTAATGGGGAGGTTAAGCCCGACTTCCGATGCGAATACCAATACCGATATTCTACACTTCCGCTTCCAATTCGTTGTCATATTAGAAATCCAATAAGCTTGCGAATTCGAATGCGAATACCGTATTTACTCGTTTAAGCGCCACGGCGCTCTTTAAATTTTTAGTGTTTCGGATGCGGCGCTTATTTGAGGGCGGCGCTCTTTAAAAATTTTTTTATTTGTAAACGATAACAAGAAATCTTATCAACAAAATAAACATGTTTCAGATGTTATCTTGTCATTCACATTGAAATATACTCACTTTGAACATATAAACACTGTAATACAGGACAATAAATTTCCGAGGCTGTAGTTGCTTTTTAGTTTGGCTTCTCGAACAATTCTGTCTGACGGTGCTTCGATTAAGCACCGCGTTGTTGTGAATAAGTGCGGCGCTTATTCGAGGGCGGCGCTCTTTAATATTTTTGCTCTCATATGCGGCGCTTAATCGGGGGCGGCGGTTAAACGAGTAAATACGGTACTGAAACTGTGAAACATTGCGGGTAATATAAACCTCGAAGACGTCTTACTTCTGCAAGCATATGATGGTGACATTATAGACGAGAAAGAAAATTAGAGCGACCAGATTCCATATTCGGTGTGCATCATCCCATCAAACTGACTACCGAAATTCGGTCTACTTCGGAAGCGTTGACTACCGAAATCCCATACGCCGTCGTTAAGTGATCTACTGCGCATGCGCAGTACCGTATTCAGTATTGGTAGTCACACCGGAAGTCGAGCTCAACTTTCGCAATAGATCACAGATGACATCACAGCGTGTAAAGAACAAAAAAGTACAACACCGACGACACCGAAGTCGAGTGGCGTGACTTGTTCTTTACACACTCTGACGTCTTCTGTCTATTAGGCCTCGTTCACACTATACCGGATAGGTTTTCGTGCCGGCACAAAAAATACCCGGTATACTAGTGTGAACAGACTCGGCACGATATTGTGCCGAAGTAAATGCGATCTGTTGTTGTCGTTGTTGTTATTTTATAATTATGCCGTACGCTACAAACAATCACCACGCTCTATTCTTTTAATTTACTTCCGAAACGATTTCGAACTCCGTTCACACTGGAGCTGAAACGGCACAAAAAGCTATCCGATAAAAGATGTACCTCTTTCGAGATCGGGGCGGCGCAGCGGCGCACCGACACAGAAATTGTGCCGGAACGTGTGTTTTGTGTGTGTGTACAGAAGGCCTATCCGGTATAGTTTTCGTGCCGGCACAAAAACTATCTGGTATTGTGTGAACGGGGCTTAATACAGTAGACAAGACACACACGGAATGATGTAATCTATTTGTTTTATATAATAAAAATGCTAGTACATGGTTTTTTGGGTGCTTGAAAAAAGAAATACAAGTCTGCTGACTTGATTTTACGTGGATTTACGTCAACTGCTGATGCGTGTTCTTTAATGGTTGGTTATTGTACAATGGTCACGTA
This sequence comes from Corallium rubrum, assembly GCA_964035015.1. NCBI lineage: Eukaryota > Metazoa > Cnidaria > Anthozoa > Scleralcyonacea > Coralliidae > Corallium > Corallium rubrum. The sequence continues at coordinate 43,800,351 of OZ035997.1, forward strand.
ATTGGTCACGTTATTGTACAATGACACTACTCAAACTGCTCAAATTCAATTTTCTTAGCCATTTAGAGTTAGAAGTTGTAATTGCTATTAATGAACTTTGCTTAATCATTTACCTAAAAAATAAACTTTAATAAATTGTAAGACTTGTGCTACAATTTTTTATGGTGTTATAGCCATTTATGACTAGGGTTTAGGAAAACTCTAGTTGTAATCCAGTTTAATTAGTTCAATTACATGGGTCCCAAACCAAGAAAGAGGCCACGCCTAACTGTTAGACAGAATTAGAAGGCTCGTTTGGAGTTTGCATGAGCCCACGAGGATTGGACAGGTGAACAATTGCGCAGAATGATTTTCATGATGAGTCCCGGTTCCTTCTGCACAGGAGTGGTGGCAGGGTCTATGTCAGACAGATGGCAGGGGAGGAATTTAAAGAAAAATGCGTCAAGCCAACTGTAAAACATGGAGGTGGTAGGATCATGGTGTGGGGATGCATTAGCGCAAGAGGTGTTGCCTTTCTTACCAAGGTATAGAGGGAAGGCTGAATAAAGGTTGCATATCGTTATTCTTGAAAATGTACTCATCCCAACCACTCACATGCTGGCATACAATCCCTAGTGAATGGATATTTCAGCAGGACAATGAACATGCCATGCACACATCCAAGTCAGTAAGAAAATGGTTTAATAAGAGAGAAAATCATCGTATATGGATTGGCCTTGCACAGTCACTGATCTCAATACAATTGAGACTCTTTGTATAATCAGATTAAGGCAATAGTCCAAGCGCAAAATCCCACAAATCTTAAAGAACTATGGACTGCTGTAAATACTACTTGGGAGGGATTCCCATTAACTAGACTAACTATTTTAATAGACAGCACCGCCAGTTGGTGTGCAGTTGTATTACTAAGTATTAAAACTTTATTTGTGGGTTTTTGCTTGTCTTGTTTTTGCTTTTGTATTATAATACTAGTTTATGTTGTCATTTCCATATTTCCATTACGATTGGGCAGTTCTTTTTGACAGTGTAGTACGGCTGCTTGTATCGATCCTGAGTCAGATAACAATTGAATCTCTAGTCACATTCGTTTGGTTTATACAAGAGTTCTGTCATGAGACATTACATTGTTTCTGCGGACTGGCTTTGGTAAACGGTGCACTAGAATTTCTCAACATTTGTTTCTGTCTTACAGGGTTCAGTTTATGATGAGGTGGATCAAATTTCAAAGTCTCTACTTCAAGTAGTATTCCAAGCAGTGGTGACTGTCGACAGATCTAGTTCTCGTGCTGTAAGCATATTTTTTTAAATTTTAGTTGTGCTTTGTTTTTCATCTTCGTTCTCAGGGCTTCCTTGGAAAAGGGAGTCTCAGTGGCGGATTACCTATGGGGCAAAGGGGGCATTTGCCCCCCCGGCCCCAGATTCTGACATCATGCAGTTTCTCTTTGAAATTCCGAACTAGCCTGAGAAAATCCCACGCTATCTCAGCCACGGCCCTCTTCTGTTTGAAAGCGGGAGGGGAGTGGCGCCTGAGGTAGGCTAAGTGTGAACCTCCGATGATCCGATCAACCTACGCTTTCAGTTCACCGTCCTCCAGGGATGGCTCTCATTTTGTGACCGGCCCGGCCCTAAAATATTTTTGCCACCGGCCCTGGGTAGGTTAATCCGGTACTGGGGAGTCTGGTCAGATACAATACGAGCTGGACAGTACCTAGGCTAAATTCCTGGACATTAAGTTATTCGATATATCACTGAGACTACACTCACTGTCTAACCATTCAATTGAATATTCTCATACTCAGTGAGGGTGAGTGGAGACTCATTGAGTGTTGAGTTGCACTTATTGAGTGTAAGGGGCTACTCATTGAGTGTGTGAATGAGCTTTTAGAATACAGGCGTTAGTATTTGAAGAAGGGTTGTTTTATTTTGATGTTCGAATAGGTTTGGTATACTGTTTTTCCTTCTTGAAAAAAAGTGTTCGATTTTTTTTTTCATTTGTATCTCACGAGGGCCTCCGTTGTCTAGTTTACTGAGGAGGCCCGGGAACGAGAATGCCGTGTTTTTGTATCTACTGCATTTGCGTGAACACCGCTGCCAAACGTGTTGCGCCTGCGCGACGTCCGAGCTCGTACCTCAAAAAAATACCTGAAATATTTAGACTGGTCCAAGAGTCCCACACAAAACTTAAAATTCCAAGCATGCCACCAAAACGTTAAGGTAAATAATTTGTGCATGCCTTCGTTGACAATATTGTAACATATTCTGAAATGCCCCATTCGTAATTTTCATGTCCCTATTTTAAAACACAAATGAACAGTCGAGTCTTACTTAGCCTTCGCTGTCTGGTTGTTGTTGCCACGGCTATTTCCCACATCTTTTGCAGTGTTTACTCTTGCAAATTTACGCGTGCGCAAATGTTTGGCAGTGGTGTTACTTGCATGTAGATACATTACTTTTGTGCGCACTGAGAAAGTTTTGTTAGTTAGTTATGTACGCCAATGCGGAATGTTGTATGAACATGAACGCTCATGCTCCCGATACGTCACAAAGGGAGCTTGGGATATGTTTTTGAACAAATACCACGAGAGTCGGGAGCATGCGCATTAATATGTTTCAACGTTAATTCTTCAAAGGATAACAAAGCTGGTGTTCAATCTTAAAATAAAATATTACAATGCTATAGTATTGTATATGCTTTTTGTTGGCAGTGACTGAAAATACAAGCTTTAGAAACGATTGTGCGTTAAAGAAATAGAGAATAGCCGCCATTATTTATATAGCCTAATGCAAACTCGAAAAAGAGTTGGGAGAATTGGAAAGTTTTGTGAATTTTTTTCAAATTCTCCAAAATTCAATATAGTACTATATAAACCCGCGGGCGGCCTCTTTTTTTTTTGAGAACATTCTTTCTTATCTGCAGGGTCTATACGTGGCTATTCTCTTTGCACTATTGAAAATGATGAGCGAGGATCACTACCAGAGCTACCTGAAGTCTTTCAGTAATCAAAAGGATTTAAGAGTAAGTATGACGTTAGCATATATAACAGTGGTTTAATTGACTATTGGCTGATCACCTGTAATAGGGTATAATAAGGGCATATGGAATAATTACTCGGGCTACTTGTGGTAGGCCGAGTCTAGGTTTCGGCTCGGTTGTTGTTTTTTTCCCTTTCGCATTTGGAGTTGTGCAAAAAGTTGGACAGCTTTGCCTTTTGATCAAGGTGTTCTTGCACGTTGTTGGTAGATTTCGAAACTGACTGACTGACGTTGTAGTTTATTTAACAGTGATGTGGTTGACAACTCCGTGATCGTAAATATGTTTACCTCTGTAACAGCAGGGAATTTTGTCTGCGCTGTTAAAAAATACCGCGGGCTCATCGTGTTTTGTTATCGTCTGTGGCGAAATTTTGAAAATGTGGAGAAGGTCTGACGACCAAGATACCTTCAAGATTTACTAACAGTCTGTCGATCAACCATGCAGAGTTTTAAACTATGTTGTCCAATTAGTGGAGACACTGACGTTCTTCTGATAGGTGAAAGAAGACATTTAGCCAGGAAGGTGTATAAATATCGAAGATGAAGTGATGGTACGAAGAAGCCGCATTGTCGATCGACTATAACGCAAAACCTGCCTTCTTCCACAAAATTTAAATGCTGATTTCGCTTTATTCCATTACTGCTTTTGATATCTGAGAGATATTTCGTAATGTGAAAATTGGGGAAAGTGGGTAAATTATGTATTCATTCCTTTCATCCGACGACTTGTTTACTGGTTAGAGCTGTCTTTAAAACGTTCTCAGATTCTGTCTTATGTCGAGCAAGATCTCTTAACTGCCACAATGTTGTGCTAAATTTATGTGTAATTCCGTTCGTACATAGAAATATATAATCAGTTTTTTTGTCTCACTCAGATCTACAATAAAGTTTGACATGCCTACGCTACTAATTCCATTGCGGCGACGACATGCAAATATTGTCAATTTCTGCAAAATCTGCCCTATTGCCACAAAATATTACCGATTGTCAGTCTTTAGTTGATTTTCTTAAATTTTAACGACACTTCTTTGTTCTAAAAAATGTAGAAATGGGGCTTTGAGCTCAATTAAACGGCGTGCATTTGAAGCCACGGCATGTTGACCACAACGTACTCCAGTCGTTGTCACCCAATTTAATATCGTACGATTCACTAAAATATCTTTCTATTTCTTCACGTTGTGGGACGCTGCTTCTGACTGTTTCCAGTGTCCTTTCACAAGCCGTTTTACAAACTATACACCTTTTTCTGGGGGAAATAAGGGTTGTGGGAGGATAAAATTTACCGCCATCTTTGTTTATGTTTTTTGAAGTCCCCAGACTCCCCACGACAACTCGCGCGACGCATGCGCAGACAAAATTCCCTGCTGTTCACCTCTGTGAAGTATGCACCACATTCAACCTTCGATTCAGGCTCCGCGCACTTGCGGCAACTTGCGGCAAGTGCACCGAGCCTGAACGTGGGGTGAATATGGTGCGTACTTACCGACAGGTGAACGTGACATGCCCGTAGCCTGTGGCCCGAGTAAACGCCTGGCACAGGCATCTTGTTAAAAACATGTTACGCGTTGACTTATAGTAAGGGAACATAATGGGATAGAGAGGGAACTTGGGTGGTTGGCTGGGGCATATGAGTTTTACAAAAGTTGTTTTTAATTGCATCTTCAACGAAAACGCAGCTACTTCTTGTTCTCAGTAATGAGAAGCAAACTCGCTGAGAGCCAATGCTTATACCGATTTTTTATTTTGAAAGTTAGGTGGGGGGGGGGGGGGGCGAAAAATTTCAACATGCATGGTGACCAAAACGTGGAGTTGTCGAAGACAACGCTTCACTCCTCAAAGCTTCGGTGGTTTGAGAATGCTTGGCTTCGCTCTCCAATACGTCAAATGTTTTATTCATATCATTTCCGTGAATATAAACTGTGAATGTTGCTTTAATATTGCCGGCATTAAAAATTAGATTAGAGTTGGTTAGATGGCTGCTTCTTTCGCAGAGTTCTTTCGGAGATTTACATAAGTAGTCTGCTGGAAACAAGATAGTGCAGGCGGAAAGGGAGTAAAGTACTTCAATGGCAATATTAAAGCAACATTCGCTTTATGTTTCACGGAAATGATATGAATATTAACGTATTTGGAGAACAAAGCGAAGCATTTTCAAACCACCGAATCTTTGAGGAGTGAAGCATTGTCAGTAAAATCGTAAAAACACGTCACATAGGTCACGTCACATAAAATACGTCACGTAAAAACACGTCACATAAAATAACTTTAACGAAATTGAAATATCTTAAGCTCTATAACAGGAGTTTCCTTTTCTGGCCATTATTTTTTAATGTTTTTCTGCTTTGCGTAGAACAATCCAAATGCTCTGCTCCATTGCGTTGAAATCTGTGTTCAGAATTTATAACCAGAGTAAAAAGAAAATTAGAAGTTAATTTTTGAATCAAGCTAGCTATACTGTCTAATCCTAACCTAATTTATTAATAAATTGACGGGGGGGTTTCCTATTTTTTAGGACTTTTTGAATAAAGCTTTTGGTGTATTTACTAATCTTTTGCGACGGAACATTTACCCAGATGACTGGTTCGTGATGAAGATTGAAGGAAACTAGTAAGTGGTTAAACTTTGACAAAAACGCAACGTTAAACCTCATTTTATTAAATTATACGATAGTGTAAACCTACTGGAAAAAATTCGACGGAAAATTAATTGGAGTTTTCGAGATATTGAGGTTTTTGTAACCGTAAATCTTCTCAAATTTAAAATGGCGCATTATCGGACTGTGACGTTCAGTTGACACTATGTATCAGTCAATTCCAGCTGTGCTCACCCCCACCCCCACCCCCCGGGCCACCCCCGAGCCACCCCCGGGCATTCCAGGGGTAGGGCTATCGCCAGAAGCACATTCCGGGGGTCGGGATTTGGAACATTCGCGCTTGCTATGCACTGTGGGAAAGTATATCTAACTCGCACCACAGGCAGCCTAAGCTCAAGTTGTGGCGGGCACCGTGCGGGCATTTTAACGGAAAATATATTTGAAATATAAGGTTTCAAACTTCCATGTAAATCGGACGTTAAATGAGCTAAAATGCGACAAAAAAAAACAAAAACAACTTTCAATAAAATAGCGTTACCTTGAGTTCATGTGTTGTCTTCTATTTGTGTGCTTCTTGAGTTGATTTGAAGCGATTTATCCATGTTTTCGTTTGGGGTTTAGACCTGAATTTGTTGCCCAGGGGACCCTAGTGACCCTATTGTACTGTACCTGTGTGGGGCCTTGGCACACTATGTCTTTGGGGACATGGTCAATTTTTTCTCCAAAATGTCTAATGCCCGGGTGTTGGGGCGGGGGGATGGGCACAATTGGATATTGACTGATACATTACACCAAAGGTGTGTTCAAGTACGCTTTTTTAGACGTTTTAGTTGTATATCTGATACAAAATCCTGATTTTCATAAACTTTCCATTCGATTTTCTCACCAAAAATCGTTCATATCTTTAAGATTATCGACGAATACGAACGTTTACATCCATTCGTATCACAAGTACTTTACACTTTTCGCGTCCGTGTTGTATCGGAGTCGGACATATACATGGAACCTTAGACTGAAAGCCGGCCACTGATCTCATCTCGTTCTCAATGCAACCTCGCCTTTAGCTCGAGTTCGTATACCCGATACAACACGGCTGCTCATATCATAACTACATATGCAATTCATTAATAATTCACGACGAAAACTCAAAAGAATTGAATGTTTAATCAGGTTGGTAAATCGGATACATAATAAATCTGATTTGCATAAATTTTTCGATTGATTTTGTCAGCTTAAACAGCTTATATCTTAAAGATTATTGATAAATCAGAACAATTAGATGCGTAAATTGGATAAGTCATATTCTTGGTTTTCATCTGACGTCACGGCGGCCATGTTGGTGCACAGGAACAATGAAGTGGCGGCCATGTTGGCGCACAATCTTTATCCTATGGGAATTTTACTCTATTCTTATTCAAACATTTCGTATTGTTTCACCACCCCAACGGGGCCGCTGATCACGTGAGTGAAAACCGAGAATTTGCGTCCAAACTGTATATATGGGCGTTTACAATAATCAAAACATGAAAAAAAAAAAAAATTTCTCAGTTTTGTAGCTCGTTTTCTTTCTAGTGCAATCCTCGTTGCAGTGCAAAACTTTTCTCAAGCGTTGACGGACAGTTTCCTCCATGAAGATGCATTTGATTACAAGGTAATAATATATACCGTAAATATTACAGAAAAATGTTTCCAAGAAATGTAGTTAGAACACAGGTTTCCAGTTTGCATTCTGCAGCTGTAGTGGTTTAAAAACGTCTTTTTAAGCAATTGCTTTAAAGGTTTTACTGATAATGGTCATGGATAGTAAAAAATGCATGAGTATGACAACTTAAAGGTCAACAAGTCAAAGCAAATTTTTCGCTTTATATATGTATTATTGCACGTAGAATCCGAATATGATGGGAAAAAAATATTTTTTCCCCGGTGATTTTGGGATGTTGAATTGACGAATTTTGAAGTATTTTTCATAAAAAGCCGTTTTGTATAAAGAGTCTGGCACTAGCAAGTGTGTGACGTAAACGGAGGAATGATTTTACGATCCATCAAAGTAAACACACTCAAAAAGTGTCAGTTACTTTAATATATGTGCGGTTGGAAACTTGCACAAAGTTATATTCATCATAAATCAGCTTATGATTTCAATCGTCCAGGTTCAACTGTTTACGTCCAAACTTGCTAGCGCCAGACTCTTTATACAACACGGCTTTTTTTACAATATTTCGTTAAAAAATTCAGAAATCAACAAAAAGTACGGTTTGCTTCAAATTGTTATCATCATATTCGTATTCTCCATACTTTGGCGCATATAACAAGCCGGAAAAATAATTTGCCTTGAGTTGACCTTTAATTGGCTGAATTGATGAGTTTAAAAATACTATGGTAATACAGCTTAAAGTGATAATCAAACTACCTGCAAAATACAAATGCATGATAGTCAATCAAGATATGGTCCGGAAACTCAGCTAAAGTCTTTGATCTATCTTTATGTTCGCCTTTATGCATTTTTGTGCACAGTGCACGGTCACTGAACACATTGTATTTTAGTATAATGAACGTATCGTCCAGTAGCAACGTTTCAGTTTAATCACTCATTTAACCTATTTCTCTCAACCTATTTAAATATTCATAAACCTAAAACAAAGGATGTGCACGGTGTAAGGTACGGTTCAACATAAAATCACAGCTCATTATAGGCGCTTTGAAGTTTGTCGAGTTTCCAGACCATATCTCGATTGACTATGGTCGCATTAAGATAAATTCCCGTCCATATTATTAGTACTCATTTATAATTGAAAATATCAGGGTTTACAGTTAGGTGAAATATGCATTGCAAATTCCAAGCAAAACAAAGTACTTTTTTGCGACGTCAGTTCTTGGTTACAACACAAAAAACATCAAACAAAGATTAACAATGTTTACCTCGAACACTCGATTGGGGCTTAGGCAGTTTTGTCAGGCAATAAAATCATCTGTAATGTCAACATAGTCATCTGAATGTGAGAATAGAAAGAAATTAAAAACAAGTACTCACGCCATTCGTGGCAACACAGTTTTCAATTATGTTTCAACCAGTGAACTTAGTCGATGTAAGTTAAAATGTGATAACTGGAACGCTAACGTCCAGTCATTCGTGGGGCCAATCTCGTTCCCGGAGCCAAATGCCCTTATCCGCGCGGCCGGGCATATTTGGCTGTGGGGACGAAATTATCGTGGGGCAAAAAGTGAGGCAACGTTCTAGGCCCCATACGCGGTTTGCAGGTAGGTTTCAGTCTCCCACAAAATATTTTTTTACACGGCCACCGGTCGTGAGCCGTTGAGCGAACCGCGAAGGATCGAAAAGGTTTGAAATATTATTTATTGAGTCATTTTATCACGCTTTGCTAAGCGTGGATTTTACATTTTGATTTGTTGTGCTATGCTGTCGAGCCAATTATGCAGTAATCGTTTATTTGTTGCTATAGTAAAAGTCGTTATCTTTACAAAATGTGCACGAAGTTTGTCAGTCAAGAAATTAAATCAAACTTTTTGTTATAATATAAACCATATATTAGAGTTTCGTTACTCCGAAGAGGATACAAAAAATCAACACAAACTGAATGTGTCGTTAGTACCAGTTTCATGTGTCGTTTTGTTTAAAAAGCATTCCGCATCCGTACCGAAAACAACAACTAGCCATGAGTAAACGTGAAAAATAAACAATCTGGTTGTCAGTTATTTCTTAAAATATCATTAGTTACGAAAGACCGTTTAACACATTCGAACAAAAAATTAAAGGAGCAGAAATAAGAAAATGACATTAGATGTAGATTACGAAATATCAAGTATCAATACGTCTTCAAACTCGTACAAGAATAGCTTTCTCACTCTTGTTCTCACCTTTTCAGCTGGCTGTTTTCATCCTAGCCAGCAATAGGACGTCTGTTTTCTCAGTCTATTTTCATCCCTAGCTTAATTAACTGTATAGTTTTGGACTGCTATACAGTAAATAAAACAACAACAGCACTGCACAGCAATGGGAAACCATTGAATTCACGTTTAGTCTGACAACATAATTTGATAAATATTTTTTTTCAAACTTTTTGTCGAGCCTTTGCAGTTCGCTCAAGACGGGCGGCCGTGTAAAAAACATTTTGTGGGAGACTAAAACCTACCTGCAAACCGCGTAGGGGCCTGGAACTTTTCCCCTCACCTTTTGGTTTACGTGTTAGCGTTCCAGGTATCACATTTTAACTTACATCGAGTTCACTGGTTTCAACTAATTAATTTTCCTTAAAAGTACTTACTTTTAAGGAAAATTAATTAGTTGAAAATTTGTATAATTTATCACTATTAAGTTATTTTTACCTACGATATCTAAACCACCGTCTCGGCGGTAAAAAATCACTGGTATATTTTAAATTTTGATATAAATTCACATAGATGTATATAGTCTATATATAGAAATGCAATCTTTTTATAAATACTTGATCTAAATATTTTGTTTTTGTCATTTTTTATGATATCATATATTTTAGATAAATATTGTTTGTATATTAATATAAGTTGTAGCTGAAAGGATCTAACAGTTTGAACAAGGATTCTTCTTCTTCTTATAACAATTTAGCTTTGGAGCACCTACTTTCACTTGGCTATTTCATTTGTTTCACACGAGATATTAAACCTAGACAAATATTCGGAAGCGAAGAGAATGAAGATTTTAGAAAAGTATGTATTTTTTTACATGATAATTTTTTGAAGACAAAAAACGTTAACTAAAGTGTTTCGTGTTTCGTGTTTTCGTTCTAATCTTATTGTTATGTAAAGGGGGTCTAAATGGACAATCTTAGCCTAACGAGTTTTACTGTATTATGACAATTCTTCTAATTTAGGTATGGTGACATGAGACATGTTATGGGATTTGAGATCGTAAGGATGTGGAATTCTTTGGGTAAGATGAATTACAATTTTCCTTTTTTAGGATCTCTACATATTATTCTTTCTTGCCCGTGCATATACAGCTTTTGCATGATGTAATGTACAGTATCTAAACAAACGTTAATTTTAGAAATAAATATAAATATTAAGTTTAAGTACTGTTTGATAAACGAGCCGGAGTGTTTTGTCAGACATAAAGACACGAGGCGAAGCCGAGTGTTTTTATATCAGATAAAACACGAACTGCGCGTTTATTGAATGGCTTCAAAAACGAACCACTTGATACGTTCATTGGCGTAGTAAGTTTGAAAAATAACCTTGTCTAAGCCGAGAAAAGCAAAGCTAAAGTTTATGTAAATCAGGAGGTATCTTTATCATATAAAGACACTGATTAAAGATTAATTTCTTTGGAATTTTCCTCGTGAATTATTATTGAGTTTTTAAATTAAACATTAACTTTATTCATGTCTTATATTATGGATCTGCTCAATATTATTTGCTGGACTTTAAATAATTATTTTATAGTTGATTAGCTGGCTTTTAATATTTTAGCCTAATTTCAATTTTCGTAACCTTGTTGCCAGACTATAAACCAAACAAGTTCACAATGTCGTTATGTTTTTTAACGTCACACGGAATTTAAATGAAATGTTTTTGTCACATATTTGTTTTTGGCATAATGCTTACAACCATATAATTAACTGTACCGAAAAAGATGGCGGCTGTTTATTTAGCCATGATGCTTTGTGACCTTACATCAGAGGATAACTAAACACTATTTATCATGTTGCCATAGATTAAGTAGGCAATAGCTTCTTTCAAGAATTAGAAAGCGAATTCTATCTTTCAATAATTTTACATGAAACAATCTTAACTATATGCATGCGCAAAAAATTGTGTGTGGTTGTATATGTTAAAGTCGCCATCTTTTCCGTTACGGTTAATTGATTTGATCTGGGTTTTCTGCTTATATGTTACTGGCGAACTTGCTTTTTGTTCGTGCTGTGATCCCTGGTAAGAACATTACTACAACATTACCCTCATTTTACTTTTTTAAGGGGATTTACAAAGTCAATTTGTTCCGTCCATGATTGCACCGTTTTTGGAGATGACATTAGTGCCAGAACCAGGTTGCCTTTTACTTATGTCCTAGTTTTGGCGTGTATATATGGTTTATTTAGCCGGTTATTCTGAGAAGACTAACAGTTTTAATTGTTTTTAGTACTGAGGAGAGAAACTTTACCCATATTTTACGATATGATGGACCGCGAAATGAGTGTCAACGGGAACATTGAAAAGGTAAAGGTGCAGCAAAAATTACCATTGTATTGTTGGTCATGTTGCATGTGTAGTAGTATATAAGAAGTTATTTTGTTAAAAACATGATAAATTATAATCATTGTATTCGGGTATAAAATGCAATGTTTATTAATAATTACTATATATATGTTAATATATTAATACTTTCTATATAAGTCAGACAGTATAAACATCTGAAAATTTAAATTCATTTACATCTACATATTTACGGGACTTTCTATAATAGGGAAATGCATGTTCGAAACATACAGCTATTAGACTTATCATTTTATTTATAATAAACCATTAAATTTAAAGTGCCATTATTAAAACACGGTTATCCATCACAATTGTTATGATTTTCAAATATAAGTATACCATCAATTGATGTCGTATATTTCTTCACTTATTCATATCGGATTCAGATTTGCATTTGTGGAAAAATTTCTCGTATGGGACAATTTCCGCAAAGCTCAAATCAAAAAACATTTTGCAACTTTGAATTTGTCTATTACGAAATTAGTTTATTTATTTATTTATTTATTTATTTATTTATTTGTTTATTTATTTATTTATTTATTTATTTATTAGGCTTTGCCACTAGCTTTTTCATACACATATATATTAGATGATTACATTTTAAAGTACATAAAATGAGTATCAAAAGTGACAGGGTAACCGCAACAGCATATATGCCAATTACTGCGGGCCCATAATCTATAAATAGAATAGTTAGAATCTATACTGTACTTATACTATTGTATTCATTTAGCGACGTTAACTAGTTTCTTAGCTTGTTAAAATGTGGTTAACTATAGGATATATTTAAGCGAAGTTAACTGCTGATGTAGTTGGCCTGCGTTCCCCTTATTAGGGGAGTCACTTACGTTAAGGGGTTTCCCGCGCATTCGAGATTCTTTGAGCGTCTGTTGCTTTGTTGCAAGTAGCGTCTTTGCTCAGCTTGTGCTCCCCCTTCGCCCTTTCCCCACCCGTGTTAGATACGAAGTATAGAATCCTATAGATCGTATATCTTATTCCACTGACTTGTCAGTGTGACTGTTGCCGGTGATCTGCCTTGGCAGAGTTGTCATGGCAAACGCCTATTGCTTCTCTGATTACCCTAATTGCTATTGCTTAGTTTGCTGGCTATTTGCTCATGGCCCAATTGTTTACAGTTACTTTGCTTGCTAACAAGGCTAGATTGCTGACTAGCCTGGGCTAGATTGCTGACTAGCCTGGTCACCAACGGCACCTACCTCCAAACAACGCATATTCTGCAGTTAATATACCATTTAGCAACAAGCTATGCTGTAGAGCAATGTTTAGGTCGTCTCAGCGTTTGCCAAACAAATTTAATCCTAGTTTGAGGCTCATCGTTATTATTTGACAAGGGTTTTTCGCTTTCAAAATGTTTGTGCATGTATTTTAGTTTTTTTATCAATTATGTTTGTCTTTCAGATCGAGGAAGAGTTTATTGACAAGTTAGATGTTTATCTGAGCAAGGATAATATGGGTGACGAAAACTATAAAGAGCTGTTTAAAGAAATGTAGGTCGACAATTGACCGTACTGAAAAAGATGGCGACTTGTACATTTAAGGAAATTTTTTATGATTTCTTACACTGCTAAAGTCAACCGAACTCGCACCTTCAGGATTCCGGTCCGCCAGGAAATTTTTCGGTTGACTTTAGCAGTGTAAGAAATCATGAAAAATGTTCTCATATTTCTCTAGAGGAGGCATGGTTCTGTAATAGAATTGAAACACTGCACGTCCTCACGGATTAGCGTTTAAGTTGTCGCGAGAATATCTCGTGCACTTAAGTTGGAAAAACTCGCCCCCAATCCCTGAGCGACTCGATAGCTCAACAGATAGAGCGGCGGACCGGAATCCCGAGTGCGAGTTCAAATCCCGCTCGAGTCAGCCGAAATTTTTCGGTTGACTTTAGCAGTGTAAGAAATCATAAAAATTTTTTTCTCATGTTTCTCTGAATGGTTCTATAATAGAATTGTACATTTAATGACAATCTTAGGCAATCAGTAATCGTATGAGTAAATGTTGTTTCTTGCAAAATTATTGATATGGTTTTAAAACGATCAAGTTTGGTAGGAATGAAGTTCTTGCTTACTTAATCCATCATAGCATGATAAACAATTTTTAGTTTTATTTGAGCTGAGGTCGCAAAGCGTTGTGGTTAAGTGTACCGCCGCTATCTTTTTCGGTACCGTCAATTAGGATTTATTGACAAGAATGTCAACGTTTAAATGTACATAGCATTAAACATTACACGACAATGGTGCTATACCTACACGAACGTTCATTCCCATCAGTGCTATTTGGCACTTTTATTTTTTAATCTGTTTAACGCCAGACCTCTTGACATGGTGGGAGTTAAAGGGTTGACATCAATTCTAATTCTAGTTCAATTTTTTTTTAAGACTGACGGAAAAGATAAGTAAAAATTCCTCCCTGAAAGAGCCTGGACTTTTGTTTGTGAACTCAGTTACGCAGCTTCTGGAACGACTACTTGACTACAGGTGAAAAGATCTTACTTGCAATTGACCTCTGTTTTTAACATTTGGATATTTTCTATATTTTTAACTTTTATACATGCAAGACTATTTTCATAATGGTCATCCACTCCCAACTTTAAATATTCTTTTATGTACACGTAAATGAGCTATTATGAAGTTATGAAGCAAATTTCTTTTGAGTTGCAGACACACAGCCGAGGTGGGAAGGGCTTATTAAATACATTTAAGAGAATATTCAAAATGAAATTAGTCGCCATTACGAAAGTGGTTTATATTGTTCTGAAAAATTAAAGGGGCAGTAAGACGCCAAAATTGTCTATCGCAATTTTGATTTTATTTACAAGTGTTTTTAAAATAAAGAAAAATAGCCTCTTCGCTTGTTCAATTTCTCATCTTGTTCCAAAGATAGTGTGGTTTTAAAAAAAATGCAAATAAGATATCTTATATGACATTATCTACTCCTCCAATTCCGTAAAGGAGGAATATCTATGGAAACAATAGGTAGATTGTGCTGAAACTTTGAAGCTGTTCTAATACGAATGGTGTATTGCAGTGTACGCAGTTATTGCTTGATATGTTCCTCATTTGGGGAAGTTTGTTTGATCTGTTTGGAGTAGATGCCATTATAAGGCATCTCATTTGTATGTTACAAAAACATGCCGAATATCTCGGGAATATTAAGAGCAGATATTGATTTAATAATATACACTTAATGTCTGCTCCCGAGGGAAACAGTTAGTTTTGTTTTCCCGAGAGTCTTGATATTTCCCGAGACGAAGTCGAGGGAAACATCGAGACTCGAGGGAAAACAAAACTAACTGTTTCCCGAGGGATCAGACATTAAGTGTTTTGTTATTTTGCTTGAGTTTCGCTGAATAATTTCGACGTTTATCAAGGGAAAGTACACGAAAGACAAACGCTAAGACTTACCAAAACATTTCGCCTGGCTCCGTAATTTCACTTCAACCAAACAAATATGAGTCTCAGAACAAAAGAACAGCAATACCTTTCTCCAGTTAATCTTCACACATGCTTTGAAGGCCTATAAATATTCTTTTTTTCGTACCAAATAAGCTTTTGTTTATAGGATGCCGTGAAGAGTTCAAATAAGCTTTTGTTTATAGGATGCCGTGAAGAGTTCAAAGTTCTAGCGGGCAAGTGGGCAACAATTGAAAACTTATTGACCGAGCAGGCAATAAATTCTCAATTATTGCCCGCTCGGTAGACATTGAAATTTATCTAAGGTCATGTGACCACAAACCAACCAATGACAGTCATCGTTGCATTCCATTGAAACTCTAGCTATATAACAATAACTACTTATTGACCGAGCGTGAGGTCTGTACTAGTGAAATATCGGACCGATGTTTTTTTTAGTACGAGTTGAGGTCTGTGCAAAAAACAGAGGTCCGATATTTCACTAGTACAGACCGAACAAACGAGGTCAATAATTATATCTTATTAGATGTTTTGGTGTGTAGTATCGTTGTATATTTTTACGAGTTGTGCCGTATTTTGACGAGCCCGCAGGGCGAGTCAAAATACAAACAACGAGTAAAAATATACAGCGATACTACACACCAAAACATCTTATAAGAGATTTATTATACAACTGCTCTGATCAACAAATTTTTATGGAAAAAGAAAACTCTAAAAAGGCCAGAGAAGTGGCGTGACTTGAACCAGGACAAAACCAAGACAAAATAATAAGCATACATGAAGTAGTTCCCGAGTGATAAATTTGATTGGCTAACAAAATCTGTCAAACCGGTTTTTTCTGGTTTTCTACTATCCAAATAACTAACTATCCAAATATCGCTGTATATTTGTACTCATTTTTAGCGTTATTTGGACAGTTTTTAATGCAGTTGTATAATAAGTAGTTTATTATATGGCCATATAAAATATTGTGAACGTTCTGTGAGAACTCGACCAATCTTTCTTGCGAACTAAACGAAAATGGCAGACA
This sequence comes from Corallium rubrum, assembly GCA_964035015.1. Lineage (NCBI taxonomy): Eukaryota > Metazoa > Cnidaria > Anthozoa > Scleralcyonacea > Coralliidae > Corallium > Corallium rubrum. The sequence continues at coordinate 43,816,690 of OZ035997.1, forward strand.
TTTTCCCATTTTTAAAGTACTTTCCGTTGAGCTAGAATCCTGAACTTTCTACCCCAATAGTATTTTTCAATTGCTTTTGTTTGACATATTGCTCAAGATCGTACGTTAAGTAGTTGACTAAAAAATCACCTGATGAAAAAATCCGTTCTGAGCGGGCGGATATCCGACCGCTTATGAACCAATCGAATTACAGGATTTCCGTATTCGGACCTCTCAGCGCTGCTGCCATATAATAAGAACGCTATACTTCCTGATACGGAAAGTACTCCTAGGTAAAATCAAAATTGAATAGACGATTTCCACAAACAAAAGCATTGAACAAAAAACATTAAACAAAGACTTTCACATGCCTTTCAAACCCCCTTCGATCAATAATGAGCAGACCAGCTCGCCGATCTCAAACAAATTTGTTTTATGTAGCTTCTTACTGTTCGTTTCTTATTAATTATCGTTTCATATTTCTTCAAGCTTATAGATGTATGTTTACGAGGAAATATTTATGTTTTAGGAAAGTTCTTTCTTCGCGTGAAGAATATCGAGACATGAAAATGAGTTGCATTGTGAATTTGTTGGTAAGAAAACCGATTGTTTTCTACACAATAAGCAAGATGTATGGTTGGGTCAATTTATCCATTTCATCGTGTGCCTCGATCTTATTGACGAATTTGAATGAACCCCGCTGTCAAACGTTTTGCACCTGCGCGAGCTGATCTGATCAAAAAAGAGCGGGAAAATATTGTTATTCTGTAACACTGCTACACGTTCTTGCAAATTTTAGGAAAACTATAACTGAAATTTTATGTAACTAACTGTATAGCTGCATTGTTAATATCTTTAAATATTTTGAGATGGCTCCTTCGTAATTTTTGTGCGTTTTTTTTAAAAACACAAATAAATAGTCGAGTCTTACTTAGTCATCACTATCTGGTTGTTGTGGTTACGGCTATTTCCCACATTTCTTACAGTGTTTACTGGTGCAAACTCACGTACGCAAAACGTTTGGCAGCGGTGTTTTACTTAAGGTGATAAAAATACATCAGTGCCCAGATCTTCGCGCGGAAGACAGACAGACATAAAGACAAACCATAGTTAGTGGAGAGGGGTGGTTTGGAAGCTCCATTGTCTTTCAAGATTATGCAATAGTCATGTTATTGTGTTCATGTTGGAGGAAGGCAATTGACGACGAAGGACTACACAACGAACAAAGGACTTACAACACGTGACGATGAAGGACTACACTAATTAAACCCGAACGTTGCTATTGGATGACTGCTTCATTATACAGAAAATACAATACGTTCAGTGACCGTGAAATTAGACAAAAACACAGAACAATGACTTTTGCCGTGTTTCCAAACCATCCCCCTCCACTAACTATGGACAAACTAATTGTTCTCTTCCTTGGCGCATGTACGCACGGGGTAATTATCTTCAGAGAAACATGAAGAAGAAATTTATGATTTTCTGGAAAGTCATTAAATCTTCTTTTCAATATATTAACTCTATCATAATTTGAAATCAGTATGCTAATCTGCGCTTGACAGGGAATAGAATTTGTCATAATTGCCGTCATAGTACTTTATCTCCTTAGTAGTTGGACACTGATTTGGAGGAGCGTCAGACTAGTTAGTCAAAAAAATATTTTGGTCAAAATTCTTGGCTTTCCATAAATCAAATTCTTGAAAACTCTGGGTAACCATGATCTCCGATTTTCTAATCTCAGATAAGGAATGCCGTATTACCATTTTAAGTGAAAACTTAATCGAACAATAATTTTAAAGCGTGACCGCGGATTCCTATAAAAAGTCCTAAATTTCATTTTGCTACTCATATTTTTCTAATTTCCTTTTATGTATTTCAGTGGTCTTGAGTTTGTCGACCGCAGTCGGCGGCAGCCAGAAGGCTCCTCTTTCATTGGCTACTACCCTAAGGCAGGGGTGGGTGCCACTCCTATCCTGGTGATTATCCCAGAGAACCCTTGAGGCATATCACATGAAATCACCCATCCGGGTACTAACCCTATTCGACCGGGCTTAACTTCAGTTGTGAGAGGCAGCGCGCTAACGGCTTGTGCCCCATAGAATTACAAAAATCTAATCATAATGACCGCTATTTTAATTTTTTTTTATCTGCATCTAAATGAGCCTTTTTATAACCTCAAGAAGCAATGGTTCCTTTAAATTGGATACACACAAACGAGATGAGAATTTTTGCTCACTAATCTTGACGAGGTCTGGGTCGAGTTTATATGCGTTCACAAAAACAAAAAAAAAAAATAAAAATAAAAAATAAAAAATAAAAAAATTAGGATTTCGTGGGCGATGATCTTCGGTATACGCAATGTCTGCCGATCAGCGGCAGGCATTATTAAATTGTGCGCTACGCTACACCTGGCATTGTTTGGCGGTGGAATCACTGATCTCAAATAATAGACTCATTATACTGGATAGAGCATCTATTGTTTCGCGCCTGGCAAAAATTGAAGTCGGAAGTGAGGCTAAAAATCTCGCGACCACCATATCCGGTGGGACCCACAATATTGCTGAATCATAGTTTTCGCCTCTGGTATTCGCTTTAAATGATCGGGTTTTTAACGAAAACCAGCTAAATTTTTGTAACATGTATCTGTCGTTATGGGAGAACTTAAAAGTGGCTGTATGAAAACCAAGTGGGTCCCACTTGAAATGACCGAAACTAATTTATTCCGACTTCACAGCGAGCACCGGATGCTCTATCCAGTATAATGAGTCTATTATTTGAGATCAGTGGGTGGAATATATTGATTTATTAAAGAGAAGTGTATTTTTCTACCATACTATTATATCAAACACAACTCTATTTGTTGTTGGAAGTATATATCAAGGCCACAAAAGGCTAAGCGACATTTCGAGGGGCAGACAGTGTATTTATACGAGTCTTTGTTCATTAATTTTTATATGACATACCACACCATTGTGCCAGATGATTTCACTTAACATTTTAAGCATGCGACGTTATTGTCAACACTCACGTCACGCGTATAAAATTGAGCCATTAAAGATGGCAACAGCCGCTATTGCTGCAAATCAACAACCTAAAACTGCATAGATTGCCGTTCTTCACTTCAAGCAAGAGTGCTGACGCCATCACTCTTTAATGGCTCGATTTTATACGCGTGACGTCCATGTTGAGGAAAAGGTCGCATGCTTAAGCTCTTTAACTGAAAATGCTTCGGACGATAACAAGTATTTTACTACTAAATAGTAAATGGTAGCAACTCGCAGCACTTCACTTTTGATAAAAACTTCTAGTTTATTGTGTATTTGTAGTCACTGCTGGAACCGTGTTCAAGGAGCAGTGTCACGGCTATTGCACATGTGCGAAATCTGCGAATGTTATATTTTTCACTGGGGAGACAGTAAATAAAATAGGAGTGAAAAACCTCTGAAACTATAACATCCAGTTGCATCGACGCATGTTTACGTTCATTCTTGGTCTTATTTTAAATCAGAGTTAGTTATAATGTCCATTTTCAAGTTGCTTGATGCTCTCGAAGTCACACTGACCTTTCGAGCTAAAACTGATCGATAATTTCTCTGGTGTTCATTGTATAAATTGAATTCAAGACGAAGCGAAAAATCTTTTAGCGGTTTCGAGCAGATCAGCACAAGAGCATTCACTGAAAATTTCAAGCAAATCTGCTGCATAGTCTTTGAGCTATAAACTTTCAAAGTTTGGCATGGCTTATTTTTGAAGAAATTAATCGCCCGGTTAGAATGCTTGATGACGTATGCAGTGGGACAACTATGTATGCATGACAACAATGTGTTTTAATATTAATAATGCAACGGCATACGTCATGTGCCCTATATTTTCGTTCCCAGTCTTTCCTTATTTTATAATATCCGGAAGGCCCCTTTGGCAATTAATATCTGGAAAAGTACGTATCACATTTATTTCATATTTTGGAAATTGGTTATTTAGATTATGAGCTTCAAATTTGTTCTATTTTGTTCAGAAATTGTTATTTTTACTTCACACACACTTTAAGCTAATTAATAAAGAATTAGTATAGAATTGATTGCGCCTCTCATACATTTTTTCTTTTGTTTGCAGAACTATTACGAGGAAATCGGCAAACAAGATATGTACTTGAGGTACAGTATTTAGAACATTTTATGTTCACGTTTTTTAAGGTGCTTGAAATAATGTCTTATTAACGCTAATATTATACCTCAACTGTCAGTTCTTTAAACCGAGGGCTCTCCACTTGACAAGTAAAACAGTCTGGCGTTAGACAGAGTAAAATCGTCTGGCGTTAGACAGAGTAAAGTAGTCTGGCGTTAGACTGAGTAAAATAGTTTGGCGTTAGACAGAGTAAAATCGTCTGGCGTTAGACAGAGTAAAATAGTCTGGCGTTAGACAGAGTAAAATAGTCTGGCGTTAGACAGAGTCGTCGGCTAGTATTAAGGCTATGTCACACGAGGCAATTTTCCTTGCAACTTGCAACGCCATTTTTGTCGAAAAAAATATATTACAAGTTGCAGGAGGATGTCAGACGAACGGTAATTTCCTCGTAAACAAAGCCGCCATCTTGAATTACGCAACAACTCTAATTCCCCCCCCCCCCCCCCGATTTTCCCTGATTCTGTCGTATTGTGATTGGTTCCTTCTCAAAAAATTGCGAAACAAGTTGCAGTGGGGGTGTCACACGTTGCAACTTGTCTCGTGGCGTTGCGAAAAGTAGAAGCTGCTTCTACTTTCTCTGCGACTCGCAACGCAATTTTTCGTTGCGAGACTAGTTGCAAACATGGGGTGTCACACGAGGAAATCTTTCTTGCAATTTGCAATACAACACCACTGCATTGCGTTGCATTGCATTGCATTGCATTGCATTGCAAGTTTGCAAGGAAAATTGCCTGTGTGACATGGCCTTTAATCAGAAAGCTAGATTTTTACTACGTGACCAGTTGATGTATTATATAATTAACTGTCATTTTATCTACCCTTCTTTTCTCGGCAATCCTGAACGCCCTCAAAATGTTTGTATTTTTAATTACATTTGTATTTTGTTTATAGATACATTGAGAGGCTTTATTCCTTGCATCTCTCAGCGGAAAATTACATTGAAGCTGGATTTGCTCTCTACCTTTATGCTTCTCGTTTAGAGGTACGTCATTATCCAATATAAAAAATAGGCATGTCTAGACATGCATGTATCTACTGCGTTCAATATTGCCCATAGCTACTAAAGATTTTTGTCGATGCTAGCCATGCTGTGTTTTTACCTTAAGAAAGGAACTCAGAGTAAAGCCAGCAAAGCACAGGAGGTTGGGCACTATATTAAACAACTCTACTCATATCCGGCACAGAAGCATGAGTCCCAAGCCCATGCAGATATGTGTATGGTCACCCATTCAAATATGAACTCAGTCAAATTGGGCTTTACTTAGGTACTCGTGGTGAGAGGCAGTATGTGATAATAGCTTGACTATATATTAAAGCTATGCATGGTACTATTTAAAACCTATGGTAATAAAGTATGGTTATTGTTTAGTAGGCCAATCAAATTTTAAAGGCCTGGCCAAACTCTTTCAACATTTCATTCAATATCGTTCAACATTGTTGAATTCAACCGTGATTCAACATGTTGAAAGCGTTTGGCCGCCCCTGTTGAATGATGTTGAACGTTGTTGAATGGTGTTGAATGATGTTGAACGAAATTTGAATTTGAACATGTTCAAATTTTCGTTCAACACGCGTTCAACAACGTTGAACGATGTTGAATGAAATGTTGAAAGCGTTTGGCCAGGCCTCAATACAGTACACCAATAACTCACAAAATTTGACAAAAGTATTTAAATAACTTTGTTGCAACAATTTGTCAACTATTAATAATGAAATCCAGTTGGCAGGTAAACGAAAATCGTTTGAGATAACAAGCATCTGAAGTATGACTGCTGTATAAAAGTTTAGAAATAATGAAGTTGTGAACGAAGATCTACAGCAATTGTCATCAAAATTATGAAAGCAACTTAGCAACTATACATTAATTGTTCTTCAAGAGTAGACGTATACTGTATATGCATGCATGCAGTAAAAGGTAGAATAAATATTTGGCATTCATGTCATAAATATATATAATTGTTGCATGACATTGACAACTGCAGCATACAATTTAATTACCCCATTATAAATATAAAGACTTGCCGTTTAGGTTTCACACTCTCTACATAGCCTGTCACTGACATTTGACTATTGCACAATATGTTTTTTAATAGCGTAATAATTTCGCCCGTGGACTACCACAGGTTTTGCACATTGTTGCTTGATCATGAAGCTATTCTGCTAGTTTTGTTTTCTTAGAAGAAAATTTCATTTCTGTTCAGCAATGCACAGCCTTGTCAATTTACAAAGCTCGATCAGACTGCTGAATACATGTAAACATGTTGGCCATGTAAATGTCGTCGTCTACAATTAAGAGGCTTTCAAAAACTTATCATCATTCCAACAACGTCTATAGTACATCACATTTAAAAATTCGATTTAACGATTCAGACTTAAAATACTTACCAAGCTTGTAAAAACTTCTATTCTTGAAATAAATATTCTCGCTCCTTGAACTGATTTCGCTCCATGCTGCCATAGCATTGACTTACATGAAGTACTTGATTTACAATTTTGGCTTCGGCGGTTTGTCGTCAGTCAATCGTTTAATTCTATGTTTTGTTTGGCTCCGAAGGCATTCTTTTGTTAACTTAACTTACATTACATTACATTACACATTACATTACACGCACGACAGCAAAGTATCTACTCGCGCATGCGCAGTAGATACAAAAGGAAAACCATTCTTTTAGTCCCTGGGGATAGAATCCCACAGTTTTAAAATAAGATTTTTCTTGTTGTTTACGACGATCATTATATTACCTGGGATGGGCGAGAGTACACAAACGTCCAAAGCATAGTTATTTTTGTGTATTAGATTTACATTCGCTTTTTCTTCAAAGGCTTGTAGCTAACAAAACGTTAAAATCCACTGTTGCAAGTGAGTTTGCTGAAGGGAACATTCACCTTTAGGTTCACGTTTACCTCAAACTGCTGACTCCAGTTTATGGTTTGCCGTTTAGTGTTAGAAGTTGGAACAATTTGTACATTTAGATTGAAACTTCTGTGATGAATGCAAAGTTTACATTAATTGTAAACTACTGCAGAAAAAAATAAACTATATGCCAATAAAAAATACAAGAATAATTAAAAAAAATTTGAATTAGGCAAAAAAAAGAAAAGTACTCTGTTTCAGGTCAGGGCACATGCCCAAAATCGACGCGGTGACGCGGGTTATGTTTTTTTTTGGCCTCCACACCCCCCCACCCCCCCCCCCCTCCCAAGGCAAACCTTGATTGAACAGACATCTGAAACATGTTGAGTATTCTTATAATATACTTGTCACATGGTATACTGAACATGTAGCATGAACACATGATTGAAATATGAAGCCTTCAATCAGTGCCCGCAAACATACCAGCGGTTTTCATAGGAAACATTGGTGAGAATAGACCGATCAAATATTTAATAGTGTCATTTGCTGGTGTCATTTGTAGTCAATTAATATTAAAAATGTTAAAAAGAAAGTATCGACGCGCAAGAAAAAAGATGACGCCCGCGCTGACCAGAAACAGAAACTTTTTTTTTGGCCTTAGAGCAGTTACTCAGTTATATATTGAATCCGCCATGTTGATTTTCTTGTCATATACAGTGTTCATGCTTTAAACAACGAAAAAGGCAAAAATCTTCGCTTTTTGCTCTTAAAATTCATAGCAAATGAAAGAAAAATACTTAAATTGTATCCAAAAAGCATTTATACGTGAGATAATACAAAATTCAGACCGAGAATTTCGAACGTAAATGACTTACGTGAAAACCAACCTTTTGCCGTCGAAAACGTGTACCTCAAACGTCGGACAGCGGTTAGACGTTAGCAGTAACAGAAACATGAAAAAGTCAACCTAAATGTCTTTTTTATGTCGAGTCAACCGTTAGCCTAAAAAAACTCTATACGATATGTTTCACAAAATTTTTGAAAATTCTTATAATCAATGAGACCTCCAAAAAATTTTAACATACAAATTATATTTGTCTCATTTATCATTTATTGCATGGAAATCTCAGTATATAAAAATGTGTTCTTTCTCAAGATGTGTCATCTACTGAGCATAAAACGTTCTATGTTTCTTACCTTAGTATACGGACATAAAGTTACGAGCAGAGGAGACTTTCCCTGCTCAAACAGAAAGTGAAAGGAAAGAAATGTTGTACAAAAAGGCTATCGAGCATTTGGATAAGGGAAAGGTAAGACGAAGAAACACTTGCTATTGTTTGTCACGAAAAATCAGGCATGCAAAGGAAGGAAGGAAGGAAGGAAGGAAGGAAGGAAGGAAGGAAGGAAGGAAGGAAGGAAGGAAGGAAGGAAGGAAGGGACGGGACGGGACGGGACGGGACGGACGGAGGGACGGAAGGACGGAGGGAGGGAGGGAGGGAGGGAGCCTAGGGAGGGAGGGAGGGAGGTAGGGAGGGAGGAAGTTAGGGAGGGAGGGAGGGAGGGAGAGAGGGAGGGAGAGAGGGAGGGATGGGGGAGGAGGGATGGAGAGAGAGGAGGGTGAGCAAGCAAGCATGCAAGTAAGTAAACCCGCATAAAAGGCAAAGCGAGAGTGACAACGGACGCGCAGTGGTCTCTTTATTTGCACAGTCGCACAGTGTTCTCGTTCATTTCTCAACAGATATAATTTATAACTAATTTACCTTTTATTTACACAATATCTTGTTTCAACCAGTATTTTTTCTCTTCTTCTTGTGTATTTTAGCTTTGGGAGAGTGGAATCCGTCTTTGCAAAACACTAGTCAACTTGTACGAATCAGTTATATTTGATTTTATAAAACTCAGTGGCATACTGGTAAGGCACGTTGAATTATTAAAAAAAATGTAAACAAAAGTGTTTTGTTGCCATTAAGGAAGGGCAGTGGTACCAAATTAACTTACGATTTCAAATTTTTGACTTTATGGTTAACAAACTATCTCACGACTGTAAGGCAAGTAATTAAAGGACTCTTGTGTGCGAAATGACACTACTAATTTTAACAAGAGACAATCCTCTTAGGGGGTGTTTATATGGAGGCAAGCTAGCCCGGGTACCCGAGCTAGCTCACTTTGCCGAGATGATTTTTATTATGTTTACATACATGTCAGGTCAACAACCTTAACCCTTCAGAAGGGCTAGCTCGCCAGGCTTGCTTGTTGTGCTAATTGCGTAATTTGTCAGTTCTGCTAAGACGCGAAGTCTCATTGTTATAAATATGAACTGTACATGAACAAGCAGAAGTTGTGAATTTTTGATATGTCGAAAAAGCTGGTAAAAACAAATTTTGTCCCGTGTACGAAGCTTTTAGTGCCAGCCCGGGACGGGGTAGGCGAGCCAGTCTGGTCAATCGTGTTTACATGGGAAAAAACAGCCTGGGTAACCGAGATCTCGCTCTCACAAAGTGAGATCTCGACTAGGCGGGCTGGCCTGACTCTCAAATAAACACAATATGAAAATTAACAAGAAATATAAACACCCCCTTACTCGATTAACGTCACAACCAGGGTAAACCAGTCAGGTCCATATATAATTTTCTGAAGTTTCTTTTGACTTTAAAACGGCATCCGTTCAAGTTTTTTGTGGTCTACTTTAAGGGTCCCACCTGCCAATACTAAGAAGGTTTCTGAATTGTTTAGATAACCGTACCTAACTCTAATCAGTAACGGGCATGAAAATTGACCAATTGATACTCGACAATGTGATTGGTTAATTACAGCCAATCAGAAAACTTATTTATATTAAGCAGGTCTTCTTTATTGCTATTTTATCGTTATTAGTATATCAGTGTAAATTACTTGAATTCTTTATTTACATAGAAGACACAAGCCCAGTTTTTCAAGAACATTATAGAAACATACCGGCCAGAACCAGTGTATTTTAAGGTTGGATTTTTTGGTAAAGCCTTTCCTGTGTTTCTGCAAGTAAGTGGTTTTTATTGATGGGTATGATATGTAGATAAGTGCTGTGCATATAACAGATTATGAGCTCGAAAGTTCGATGAAGTAATAGTAACTATTAATATAAATTGTGAGCGAGTAATCTTAATTGTTTTAGTAGAAACTAACTTGTGTACCTTAGTTCTTCAGGATTACTAAAAAAAACTAAGCATAACTATCGTTTCTGCGTGAAAACCGACGTAAAACAAATCCTCCGATCCGCTCCTCAGCATCTATATGTTTTGCTGCATGACCGCGCGAGTCGTGGTACTCAATTTCCCACTTGCTATCTATCGACGAGTAGATATAGAATAGAGTAGCCAATCGTATTGCAGCATTTGCAATCATGGTATATACTAGTAAGTTTCTACTAAATAAAAGTAGAGAGGTATGCTTGGAAGGAGGGAAAAAGCAGGGACTACTCTGGTGGGCGGTAGGCTGGAAGGAAAATGGAGCAGGTAGGCTATTCTTAAGGGGCGTATAGCGAGACACGTTTCAGCATTTTTCCGTTCTACATTTTCCCGCCATTGACGTCATTTTCAGCCTTTTGAATTCTATTGAAAATATACAAACGAAAATGAAAATAATTCAAAAGAAAAATTGAAAAGAAATTGACGTCTAAGGGTGAAAATTACGTATTCTATACTTATTAAAAGGGTCTATACCGTAGTACTTCAAAACCGTCATCTAATAGTTGTATCTCATTCTTTATTCATTCAATTATACTTTTTTTATAGAATAAGCAGTTTGTTTATCGAGGAAAACCATTGGAGAAAATTAGTGGATTTTGTTTTCGTATCCAGAATGAATACCCTGATGCCGAGGTTGGTGAAAAGGAAATCCTACTACTTAACTCCGTGTTCATGCTTTCGACTTTTTATGCATGTATCCTTTAATAAACATCAGTTATGTATAGGTATAGTTACCGAGACGGAGGTTAACTAACTTTATACCTTAGTTACCGACTTTGAGGTAACTAACCTAACGGCGGCACATCAAAGAGAATCGACGCATGAACGACCTAATGAGAATTGAATATATAGAGTAAACTATATCAAATTATCTTAAAGTTAAGAATTTAATTTGTTAAATTAAAATGATTAATTTAATTTACTCCGAGACAGATTATAGTTAAACTAATCACATTAACTGATTGCATGCTTGAGTAATTGATTAGGTAATTATGTAAATTGATTGGTTACCGATGACTTCAATTCTAGTAAGCGAAGATTTCACGGGGATATTTAATCTCTAAATTTCTTCATTAGCGTGCATACTTTTGAAAAGAGGGAAACTTTCTAATTTCTCCTTGTTTCACCACCCCAAACAGGGCCACCGATCACGTGAGTGAAAACGATCGATACAAAAAGATCACAAACAAAGTGTAATTTGTACTTAAAATTATTTTTGTAATAAAAGTATTTGTTGATTAAGTTAATGGTCACCTCGTGCAAAACGATTCTCATTTGATGTTCGTTCATTACATGTTAATGAATACGAAATGTTTGAATAAGAATTCCCCTTTGAATATAAATTCCCCTAAGGATAAAGATGGTGCACCAATATGGCCACCATTTTATTGTTTCGGTACACCAATATGGCCGCCGTGACGTCAGATAAAAACGATCAAAACTAACATCATGACATATCGGAATAGTAGTGATCATGAGTCGCACTGTGGATATTAAAGACTTATTAACCGGGAACGGGGTCTGTACGGGAAAATATCAGACTGAGGTCTTGACAGTACGGACCAGCGAGGTCTGATATTTTCCCGTACAGACCGAGTAAACGAGGTTAATAAATCGTTTATTATATGACTATTCAAGTTTTTCAATTCTTATTGTATCAAAATTAGTGTGAAAACATTAGAAATTCACGCCAGCAAAATCAACATCCGGGACAGCGGTCCGGTTACGGATTTTTATGGACCCTGCGTTGACCAATCAGAACTCAGGATATTACAAAGCCATATAATAATAAAGACTTATTAACCGAGTGCGAGGTCTGTGCGGGAAAGTATATTTGCCTGAGGTTTTCGTACAGACCGAGCGACGAAGGAGCGAGGTTTGTGCGATAAAACCGAGGGCAAATACTTTCCAGTACAGACCGAGCAAACGAGGTTAATAAGAAATTTATTATATGGCTATTGGTTCATTTTATTTTTAAGCTTCGAGCGTTGTTTTCGCCTTCGGAGTATGCTGTTTACCTTACCTGTTGACTTTTTCGTATCGCTTCTTGGCGTTCTTATTTACACCAGTTCAGCTTTTATTTGTCGTGTTTTTAGATAAACAGCTTTAAAGGAAACCAGCAGTGATGTTCCAACATATTTTATTGTTTAGAATATTTGAATAAAGATACCTGTTTCTCTTTTATTTGTTTTCAAATCAGCTCAGAAATTTTCCCGCCAATACTTGCAGGGCCGAGAAAAAGCGTATTGACCGGTCGGTCAATATCGTAAAATCCCGACCTCTCAGGAACCAATCAGCGTGCGTCGTTTTGCGTACGGATCGGAAATCAAACCCAGCCATATAATAATATAACTTATTGGATTCATCTAAGCCCGATATGGCAAAATATTTAAGTCGAAAATTCAAGTCGAGCCTAATATTTAAATATTTTCCATATCGGGCAAAGATGAATTGAATAGGTGTTTTATTACATCGAACAAATAATCGTGCAATTGGCAAGTAAATATACCTTGTGCACATGGCCAAAGGTTGCTGCCCAATATGTAGTTGTCCCACATCGTAAAGTATTGGGCTGGCACGTGACGCTAATGTAGACATTTGATTGGACGATTATTTGCGAGGGTATAATAAATGAGCATATATAATCATGTTGTATAGGCTCTAGTGGAAATAGTACATTTCTAATCTTAGATGCATGCTAGAAGCCATGCATGCACTGTGAAATGAAATAAGATTTCACGCAATAATAACATTAACTATAATTTCCATTAAATATTTTACATTAGAAAACAGTAACTTTACTTGGCAATACGACTTATTCAAAGTTGTGCATTTCTTTTATAGGTACTACGACATAACAACCCTCTGGAGGAGGAAATTATGCAATCACACAAGCAATGTATCCTATTTATAAAACTGGTAGTTCCTCCCCATGGCTGTTAGTTTGCTGACCAACGGTGTAAAGCTAGCGTATTTATTTTATACGTGCCTTCTTTTAGTAACCCGGGGCATCACCAGCTTCTTACTCATGGTAGGGTCGGGGGGGGGGGGGAGGGGGGAGGGGGTTAAGGTTAGGGTTAGGATTATCCTGCTCTAGTTCTTGTATAACGGTGTTGTTGTCTAGATGAATGTCCGAAGTCTGTGTGAGTTTGCCCCTCTTAAATGTGGCCTTGGTGCATTTATTATTATTGTTGTTATTATTATTGTTGTTGTTGTTGTTGTTTTTGTTGTTATTATTATTATTATTATTATTATTATTATTATTATTATTATTATAATTTAATAGGGTATATCTGTAAAAGGCTTGAACTTTGTAAACACCAGCTAGCAAATTGTTGATATTCTTTTTGTTCAATTTCCTTTTCTATTTTCCTATATTTATGTAATTTTGCAATTTTCCCCAGACAGAAAGCAGTGAATCAACGTTCATTTTGGAACAGTGACTTACAAGGACATTAAAATGAAGTTGTATTCAATTAGCTGCATGAGGTCAACCAGTTATAGAAAACTCTTAACGTTGCTAAATCGTAGTTAACTTCTCAAACGCTGGCCTGGGTTGCATAGAATTAAGCTCTAACTACAGTTAAAGTGAACTATCTTTTTTATGTAATCGGCCCCAGATCATGAACTGTGTACAATCTCCAATATGTTGACTACTTTCGAAATATAGTAAGGTTTGATATACTGCCAAAACAGAGAACGCAGGAGTCTAACGTTTCTCTCGTTTCTCTCTGACGAAGGGCCTTCGCTCGAAACGTTAGACTCACACGTTCTCTGTTTCGGCAGTATATCAAACTGTACTATATTTCGATTGTTGTTTCAACACTGCCTACTAGCTACGCAGCACATTACTTTTATTTCACTGTAGACTACTTTGTTTACTCGTTGTTGCAAGACTTTAACTCGCGTAGATATTCAATGTTGTCAAGTTGAACCTGTTTCAGACAACCAGACAATACCCAATAATATTAATACCAGCAGCAGAATATCCAGGTAATCCTTACATTTAATGGTTTTAACAGAGATTTGCGTGCGAAGAAGTTTCAATATAGTAAACAACAACGTTTACAATTATTTTTTTTCATGGCGATAATGTAATATATAGATCGCGTAAAATAAATATATTACGTAAAATAAATATATCACGTATTATAAATAAAAAATTAATAAAGAGCCTATTAAACGAAGATTAAGTTTGTCTTATTTGAAGGAACACTTAAAATGGTAGAGTAACATCTTTTGCAGTTTTTCGTTTCCTTGCTTCGTTATTGGGATATTTTAGTTTGTTTGATATTCAAATTAAACATTCTGACACGTCACATCTGCATAATGAGTTATCGAAAAAGTTATACGCTATCATCAAATATAATAATCACCTGGAGATCTACATGTTTAGTGTTGTGGGCGGAACACATCCACATGCTTCATTCAGATTAATTTGGTTTGACAATAGAAAAGATATCTAATCTTCTCCGGTAGCTAATTATGCGTCTACGACATCAAAATGTTTAATTTGCATATCAAACAAACTAAAATATCTCAAGAAAGAACGAAGCAAGGAAACTAAAAACTGCAAAGGCACTTTAAGCAAATAAATATTTTACGTGGTGTTTCTACAAAACCTATTTATATTTTTTGTATAGTTACTACGATGTGAACTGGGTAAGCAAGTTTAACTTCTCAAGACCCTTTCATAAAGGACAGATTGAGGACAAGTCTAACGAATTTGCAGTATGTATAGTTTTACTTAGAAACTTTTAATTTAAATTTACATGTATTGCTGGGTTGCACGTTGCGTCATGTTGGTTGCTACCTACCAACCAACATGGCCGCTGTGCTGCTCTAAATCTCAGGGGATTGATTGCAACCCACCAATACATAATTTTAAATAAACAGTGCGAATTTTTTACAAGTTATTTATGAATAATCAACCTCTGTGTTCAAGGTGTCGTCAAGTTGTTTGACCATTGGTTGTGTTTTACCATTGGTGTTGAAAATGTAAAACGTTTTGTTTTTAAGACATATTTTATTTATAAGTATATACCTATATTAGATTTTATTATATGGCAAACCGGTCCATCTTAAAAATGGAGCATTAAAAGGCTAACAGCTTTTAGTGTAATATATCATCAACGAGTTTGAGTGTTTTATCAGGGGATCCAAACACGAGAAAATATGAATTTTATGAATAGAATAATAAGAATTAGATGAACACCGGTTTTCATCTAATATTTTGGGTGGTATACGATTTTAACGTGTTTTACTGGAGTATCCAACTTCAATCAGGTGATTGAATGAACTATTGTAATTGGCTGATTATCTAATGAATTATTAATGAGTTTGAGGTATACCTGAAAATAGAAGGCATTTTGTATTTGATTTTTCTGTGAAGACTTAAATAAGTCTTTTAAAGGCGTTCTTTTTCAGGCACTGTAATTACTCACTGGTTTCTGTGTTGTTCTGTATGTTTTGTCTATACTGGCTTCTGACTATATAGATGTCACTTAAAGCAAAATTACTTTTTTCAAACAAGGACTCTAGTTTTAGCCATATAATAAATAAGCTTGTTTACCGTGGATAGAAGGGTTTTGGTCTCGTTTTTTAGTATTTATACAAGCGAAAAACACCTCGACCAATATCTTTATATTCTGACCTCACACTTCATTACTAACATGTATATATTGTGTACATTATTAGACTTTGTGGTGCGAAGTGACAACAGTAACAATTGAAACTTGGCTTCCTGGACTTCTTCCGTGGTTTCCTGTCGTGGCATCTGAAAGTGTAAGTATCATTTTGTAGTTTAGTAACTTTCTAAATTTTTAGCGGAGTAACAGAGTTGTTTTAACGTCGCAGTAATTTTTTGTACCCTGCTTGTGTTGTAAAAATTGAAAAATTGAAACAGGGAATGGGCATTAGAACAACGTAGTTTGAAGAACAATTAAATTAGAACCGTCTTTTCGCCTTTTGGGGGAGTATAACGTCAAAAGTAGCCTTAATGGTTGCCAAAATGTCTGTTACATAAACTTGCGACTGTTTAATTTCTTTGCATGGTTTTCCAACTGACGTGTACGTGGACTTAGTTACGTCAGGGCGAGATTTGTACGTCACTCTGAGCGCTTCACGTCATTGCTCAGTGATAATTGTTTCTTAAAAAGCGAAAATTGCAAGTGGCTTACTGTGTAGACGCAATGTAACTAAATTATTGAGTCTCCTATGGCGATGTGTGCCATGAATTAGGGACAGCTATATCTATTTGCAGGCAAACGATATAATTGAATATTGTAATAATTACATTATAATAATTATACTGATCTAAGTTACTAAAAAGAAGGAACAAAAAAGGCAAAACTAAACTTACTAAAGGACTTAATTACTGTAGTAAAGTGATAGAAGAGAAGCAGATCATACAAGCACTATTGATTTTCTGCATGTTGTAAATCTACGGTGCCAGATGGCTATTTTAAAGCATGTTACACGTAACCATGTCACACGTTTCTGTTAGTATGGACTTTTAGTTTGTAATGTTTTGTTAGTTCTTGCTGTACAAACTGTCGTAAGTTATTGATTCTCTAAGAAACCTCGGAGCTCTAGTCTGGACTCGAACCCATAACCTCCCGAATGGTATTTATAAAATTTAATGGGAATTTTATAAAAATAGGTACGCAATACGTACATGTGACTATACCGCTGTTAAGCGCAGAAAGAGATATAGACTTAAGAAGCAATGCATGAAAATGCGTGAAAAGCACACAGACACACAAAAAAAGTGATAGTTATTTTACATCATTTTATACATGTATTGCTAATTTGAACATGGCATTTCCTATACAAACACTTTTACTGGCTGCTTCCAAAACATAGCATTATAAACATGTCCCCAAGTTTCGCATGAAGGGAACTTGTAAAATTCCAATTTTTGCGCATGTTAATAAAACATCTGGGGCTGGTTGTACGAAGCCTGTATAGCCACTTTTATCCACTGAACAGCACTATTAGATACATAACTATTCAGTGGATAAAATTTAAATTAGGTTGTTCAAGGCATTAGTGCTGTTCTTTAGCTAGGACTTATTAACTAGATAAACTATCCAGGCTTCATACAACTGGCCCCAGATCATCAATAATATTGTGTTCCAAAACAACATTTTACCTGTCATAAATATGCTGTGGCATTCAAGTGTAATGCACATCACTAATATTTTGTGATTCTGCTAGTATTTTAAATAAGACAGTACAACAATACTCAGTATTGTAGTTTCAACAGATATATTTCTTCATTTCAATGTTTTCAACATATTCAAGGATTTAAGTTTCCCAATAGTTCACTATAGCTTCTCAACAATTTATCAAAATGTACAATTGAAAAAAAAAGACACGTTTTCACAAGAGTCAGACTTCTGGTGTATCTACTATTCTGTGGTCAGACCGCTATAGCAGCTCTGGTGTGCACAAACTTTGGTTTCTTGATTTTATTATACAAGATATTGAAGTGAACAACACCTAAAACAAGTAAACAAAGCACCAAGTCAAGGTTTTGTAATGTCTATGTAACAGCCAATGTATTTTGTCAGCATAAATTTCTTATATTCATTTATATAGTGTAAATACAGGGCACTGTGATATATACTTCTCAACCTCTAATAATTATTTCATAAACCAAACACATAGGAAAATCATAAGCAAGACAAAGGTTTGATATGTGATCAAACACTTGGATATAGAATTAAGCAAACTTTTACCCCAAACTTATCTTAAAATACGGATTCATTTCCTGATTTGTTTGATCTTGAAACACTCGAAAGTTGTGTTTGATCTAATATCAAAACACCTAGCTCAAAGTTGGTTAAAACACACTACTCACTCCTAGCGTATGCTATATTATTATACAGTAACATGAGTCACTGACTCACTGACCAGTGAGCACAACACACAATTTAACCAAAATTAAATTTAACCCCATAAAGCGAAGGTTCGTCACTTGGAGTAACACCTTATTAT
>OZ035997.1:43839935-43884935 GCA_964035015.1 Corallium rubrum
ATTTATCTTAATTAATTTTTGTTATCTATATTGTTTGTAATTCTTGTACTTAAATTAAATATATATTGTAAATTACTTGTTGCAATTGTCACTGAAAAGCCCCTTTTGGGGAGTGGCCAATAAATTTTTTTCTATTCTATTCTATTCTATTCTATTCTATTCTATTCTATTCTATTCTATTCTATTCTATTCTATTCTATTCTATTCTATTCTATTCTATTCTATTCTATTCTATTCTATTCTGTTCTATTCTGTTCTATTCTGTTCTATTCTGTTCTATTCTATTCTGTTCTATTCTGTTCTATTCTGTTCTATCCTGTTCTGTTCTGTTCTGTTCTGTTCTGTTCTGTTCTGTTCTGTTCTGTTCTGTTCTATTCTATTCTATTCTAATGACTTAGAGATAAGAAAATTACATAATTTCCATGGACTGACCATCCTTGTAATCAACCTTCTATAGCGGAGCGCACAGATGACGTCAAATTCATGTTTGTCTGAGTTTGTAATTTATTCTTTTCCAACAACAGAAAATTGCTCATTAGAAATCCCTTGAGATTCAATTTCGGTTTGTTTGTCTGAGTTTTGGTCTATAAATAGTAACTGTGCGCTTCGCTATTAGGAAATAATCAGGGGGTATTTACAAAAATTCGTGTAAACGCGGGCGAGGGGGTATTGTGTTTAGGTATTTCTAATTATTGTTTCTTTTTTCGTAATATTTAGCGACAGCACTCCCTCGCTGGATAGACGAACATCTTTGTATACCGATACGGGTACCTTGCCAAGAAAGGTAAATAAAATACCCTCCGCCCGTATTTTTGTAGTTCCATAACAACGTGCTTAGATATATCAATTATTAATAATTTGTACGGAGAAGCCAAATATATGAATATTTATAGCCGATACATTATTTTACAAAATCGCAAGGCAAGGCAAAGCAAGGCAAGGCAAAGCGAGGCAAAGCGAGGCAAAGCGAGGCAAAGCGAGGCAAAGCGAGGCAAAGCGAGGCAAAGCGAGGCAAAGCGAGGCAAAGCGGGGCAAAGCGAGGCAAGGCAAGGCAAGGCAAAGCAAGGCAAAGCAATAATGCAAAGCAATGCAGATTTCATCAGACTGCGTAGAGGACTAAGAATATAGGTACTTTAGGCATACATGAACACCATGTTTGCCTTTAATCGACGAGCCAAAGATATCCCTACAGTTATATATTGAGCTTACTGGCTAGATTTAGAATTGAAAGCAGTGTATCTTTAGAAAACAATTTTTGTACTCTGCTAATTAGACATAGTGGGGACAAACATGAAACATGAAGACGTTAAGGAAGTTAATATGATCATTAAATGACATTTTAAGAACATATATGACTCTTAAGTCTTTACAAGATGAAACAAAAGTAATTCCTTTACCCAAAAGCGTATACAGTACTAATATTGCACAATTTATACTGGTTAGTTTTTATATATTTTCCCTTCATAATTTATATCATCTTTTTCATCAGATTTCGCAGTTTAAATGGTGGTTGACTGGCCGTAAGTCATATTTCGACCAAGAAAGTGAGAGTAACAGACAGTCAATTTCTTCAGATGGAATGAGACAAAGCTCAAGTCTCATGTCAATCACTGAGCCCAGTATAGGAGTAAGTCAATCCATATCTGTTCCTGATCTCCGTATCGTGGATGAGTCAAGGTAAAGGTTGCTCTTCTCTTCTCTTCTTTTCTTTTCTCTTCTCTTCTCTTCTCTTCTCTTCTCTTCTCTTCTCTTCTCTTCTCTTCTCTTCTCTTCTCTTCTCTTCTCTTCTCTTCTCTTCTCTTCTCTTCTCTTCTCTTCTCTTCTCTTCTCTTCTCTTCTCTTCCCTTCCCTTCCCTTTCGTCTTGTCTCGTCCACTATTCTCAATAAAACTGGATAGGACATGGGGCCGGATTTAGCTTGCCAGCTGTATGATGATGTGACCACTACCTAAGATGGCTGCCACTGAAGTTCATAGCTTTCGTAGATCGAAAACAGACACAAAAAGAGTTATTTTAAGAAAATTTAAACGAATGCAAGGACACAAGAAGTACTCAATAAGGTTTAAGACGCTAATTTCTTGCATTTGTTTCTGTTACTGAGCTGTAAAACCTTTAAATTTCGTTGTTTTTCTTCAGTGCCGACAACGAAGAAACTTCACGATAATATAAACTGAAAAACAGACAATAAAATCTACGAAGAGTTCAATTCCAAGCAGTGGCGGACATTGCCCCCCCCCCCCAATAATTTTAGCTGAAGCTTTCATTTTGAAAAGTGGAAGCACAAGAAACTTTTCATGCCTATAAACATGTTTCTCGTACAAATAAAAGTAGAATTTCTACTTTTATTTGTACGAGAATAGAATATGTTAACGAAACAAAAGTGTGCGCAGAACGGAGTCATAGACGAACTATGCATAGACTGATCAAATTCTGATATTTATTTATTTTAAAGAAATATGTGGATTTCACTCGCTTAGCGAAAATTTTACATTGTCATTGGCGTGTTAATTAAATCACCTTGCAATTCCATTCACAAATGTAGATAATCATCTAGAATATTTTCTCTGAAAGGTTGTTTTTTTATGCTTAGCATGTGATTTATAACAAAATGCACCATTAAAATAGTGTTTTGAAAACCTAAAATTTTTTACAAAATGTGTTCTCAGAATGCTGCAAATGCCATTTCAGAGATCCAAATTTTAAAAATTTTCCGAGGGAGCATGACCCCCCACCCCCCTAGAAGGCTCGTGCCTTCGGCACTCGCCCCCCCCCCCCCCCCCCCCCCCCCAATATTTCGTCAAGTGTCCGCCACTGATTCCAAGTCTTAAATTGTACCTTTTATTAATTGTACCTGTTGTTTGCTTTACGGCTTTTCCGACTCCCTCGGCACAGAAGAGTACTTAATACTCCTTCCCCCGGTTAATCTGACCGTGCTGACATCAGGATTGCTTATGGTACTCAACTTTGGGATTGAGAACAAGTTCTAAGACCGCGATGCGTCATATGTTCCACCACGTAAGATGGCGGCGACTGACACGAAATGTTTGACTGCTGGCCATAGGGAATGCCCTATCCAATTTATATAGAGATCAGTCACAGAATAGATACTCCGGAAGTCCGACTCCGTGTTGGCACCTTTGATGTAAGCGTCCTCGCGCATCTATTTGGTCAGGGAGGTGAGGCCAAAGGCACGCTTGCTGAGTGACGTCACAGAATAGCAAATATTCGTGATTTTCCTTCAATTTCGTAGCAAGCGTCGGCTTAGCCTGGTACCCTGGCCCAATCAAAGAATATGGGCCAGGTAACCACTAAAGACTTCTGCTTTCCTATTGGTTGAAATTTCGCGCGTTTTTAGTGGCTATGAGTAAAACTGCAATCGTCATACGTGGATTTAGCCCTGATGACGCGAGAATGAGATTAGTGGTTACCTGGACCATATTTCTTTTGAAATAGGGCTAGGGTACCAGGCTAGCGTCGGCTTCCCCCCCCCCCCCCCCCGGACAGAGATAGCTAATAAACAGTAATTCCAAACGACGCATTGTTGAAATACAGCATGTATGTATGTTAGAAATTTCATGGACTTTCATTTTATTGTATAGTTCAAGTTTCTGCATCATCTGTAACTTCTTAAAATGTCTATAAAATGATAATCAATTGCCGCCATTTTTCTAGCAAGCTACTTCTTGGTTTCAGGCCTTACCCCAGTGAAGCTGGGTTTCACAATTCTTAATATCCCACTTAAATTTTCACATGCCTCGGTTTCCTTTGTTCTTTTCGGGAGAATATATTCAATAGCCCCCTGATAACAATGGCAAAACAATAGATTACTATTCCCCTCCAATCTCCCCTCAATACTTCTTTTCTATTGTGACTCCTGTCAACCTCGTTCGCCCTCGGTGAATAAATCACATATCCCCTCGTGGCCTCAAAATAACCTATACATATTTGTTTATAGAAGAAGATGGCTTATAACTTCCAAACTACGCATTTTTGAAAGACATCGTGTTCAGGTTTTTGCGTTAACTGTAACTTTTTAAAATGTTCAAAATGTCCGTACCATTGCTCATCAATGCGAAATGAACTTCTCCCAAATGTTATAGAATTTTGGATATTGTTCATAAAATACTTAACACAGAAATTGAGCTTTATATCAAACAGAAGATACTGCAAAATTATATCTGTGGTAGAATTGTAAAGTTTCTAGCTTAACGGAAAGTATTTTAAAAAAGACGAAAACGTGCTATATTTTTGTCTGGCCTGGGTGATTTGGTGAAGTTTGTTTTTCCTTTTGCAGTTGTGGTGTTTGCTATTTTATTTACTAGTAACTTTGCAAATACTGTATGTATGAACTTCGGATATGTTTTAAACATAAGCTAATTAAAATAGGAAGCTCTGTAAGTTTTCTAACTGAAGCAGAAAAAGTTTTAGGTGAATATTAGTGAACATATTTTAAGAATATTGGAATATATAATTTCTCATCTTCTAGTTTGTTGTTAATCTATAACTTTAAAAGAACCGTACGTATTAATTTCTTTTTACATAAATAAAAAACAAAGCTTCATATTTTAATTAGCTTTTGTTTAAAACATATCCGAAGTTCATACATACAGTATTTGCAATTGCAAAGTTATATAAAATAGCAAACAGTGCAACTGCAAAAGGAAAAACAAACTTCACCAATTCACCCAGGTCAGACAAAATGAAAAAAAGTTTTCCTCTTTTTTAAAGTACTTTCTGTTAAGCTAGAAACTTGAAATTTCTACCACAGATATAATTTTACAGTATGTTGAGTATATTTTATGAACAATATTCAAAATTCTACAACGACGAGTAATGGTACGAACATTTTGAACATTTAAAAAAAATCAAATAACGGAAAAACTTGAACTATACACCAAATGAAAGTTGTTAACAACATAGTTCGGAAGTTATTAGCCATTTTCCCAGCAAATTCAGCAGATGGCACGCTTGCTGAGTGACGTCACAAAACAAAAATTTGTTCAGGGGGGATAAGGGCGTAGTCAATGGCACGCTTGCTGAGTGACTTCACAGGCTGACGAATCTCGCGCATGCGCATAAAAAATCGGACAAGTTTTCACGGGAGTTGGAGTTCTGGTTGAGTATCTATTGTGTGGATCAGTGGTCTCGTCCCGTCTCGTCTCGTCCCACCCCGTCTCCTCTCTTCTCCTCTCAGACCCCGTTTACACGATGCCAGTACAATTTGAAAACGGAACAAAATCATGCCGTTTAGGCCTTGCGTTTACACGATACTGGCACAAAAATAACATGAAATGTTATGCTGTATTTGCATACCGGCATGATTTTGTTCCGTTTTCAAATTGTACCGGCATCGTGTAAACGGGGTCTCAGACCCATTCTTGATAATGCAAATGGCTCCAGCGAGGCGAAAGTATACATATTTTTCATCTTTAACTTGAACGCAGTGTTTTTTACAATTCGTTAATGCAAATTTACGCGATTTTGACCAATCCGATTTGATTCGTATTTTAGGGTTGTTTGTTCCCATAATTCTTTTTGGTCGCTATTTTTCCTCAGTTGCGCTTATATTGGCTTGAGTACGAGATAAATAAAGAAACTCTATGTAAGAAACCGGCCGTGAACCACATGTAGAAAAGGTTCAAAACTGAGCGTGAAAATAGAAATTCGATTTTGTAGTGATAGGTTATTTTTAGCCGTGAAAAAAACTAAGTTGATGTCTGAAACCTATAGGCTGAGGCCTGAAACTAACATCCAAATATATGTATATGCTGAGTTACCTACTCAACGGATAACTTGGCATCCTTGAAAGTTCAAAGTATTTGGGGTTTTTTCGTTTTCTATTTGGAATTTTCACTAAAGTTACGATTGAATTAATATGTTCTCTTACAGCATTTTCTACTACATTATGTTCTGACTATCCTCCTAAAGGACTAGGGTGTTCTTCCTGCATGCCCGCCTCAAGTTCGTCGCTAGACTTTGTAGATGCCTGTAGAGGAAACCCTGACCATCTTGTACAGAAGTATCACTTTATCGAAAACTTTAAAACTGTGTATTTACTTACCTTTTTTTGTATATAGACCAAAGCTACCGCCAAAGCTCCGAACAAGTAAGCTATTTCCTGAAGACGGTGGATCTCCCTCATCTCCTGCAAGAAGTCGAGTGTCGATTGCATCGTCTTCTACATCTGTAAGCGTTGCATCTTTGACAGAAATTGATGAGATCGACGAGACAGAACTTGTCGAACAACTTGCTCGTGCAGTGGATGGCGCACAAAACTCAAATTCGTTGACAGTGGGACGCTCCGTTCTTGACCGTTCTCCATCGCCTGCAAAGGTAACTTCTTACTTTTTCTTTCATTAAAGTGCTTATGAAATTAAATTTGTGCTTTTTATATTATTTGATAATATAAAAATGTAGAAAATTCTGATAATCGGTACATATGTTCATTTAATATTTACGTCTTTGGAAAACACTTTATTTTTCAGTTCAAAGTTGATAGCTAGGGCCGTGAAACGTCAACACAATAACGCGGCCACAACAACTATTTGACGTCACACGGGTGGATCATTATCATAAATTTGTTAGTCTTGATCCATCTTGTGACGTCACAGGTATTGTTACTCGTCCCAGTCGTTGTTCACATTTCGACTTAAGAAATGCTACGATTTGGCAAGTTTAAATATAAAAATTAATCGCGTTCTAAACACGTAAAAACAAAGTGAGTATATGTTGCAATATCAGCGATTTCTATATTTTTATATTATGAAATAAAGAAATTAGCCAAAATTTCATTTCATAAGCGCTTTAAAAATTAAGTAAATATGTTAATATTCTATTTTAAGTTTTCTTGTCAAGTTTGAAATATTTGTGAAACCGTTTGGGTGTCGCTAAAAGGGATGACTTAAAAGGACCCTCCCCGTCCTTTTCCAGCGGGTTTTCGTAGCTTCATTAAATTTATTCAGAGCAAGTATCGTCAAAGTCCATCGAGTCTCAATATTTTTGTGACACCCAACCTCAACAAAACTCAGAAATCTGGTTTACTGTTTATCTAAACCTTTATGTGACCCTTTAGCGAGTTTATATACTGCTGTGGCAAAATCCAGGCCATTTGGTGCCGCAAGTCATACTGTAAACCAGTCGAAATATAGTAAGGTTTGAGTACTGCCAAAACTATTGAACGCATCTAACGTTTCGAGCGAAGGCCCTTCGTCAGAGAGAAACGTTTCTCTCTGACGAAGGGCCTTCGCTCGAAACGTTAGAAACTACGTTCAATATTTTCGGCAGTACTCAAACCTTACTGTATTTCGATTTGTATTTCAACATTGTCTATATATACGCAACACACTATCTTTTATTATACAGAAGAACTATAAGAGTGAATTCTATCAGCGGGCTCTGTCATCTTCGAAGCCTAAAGAGGTGTGGAAAGTAATTCACCGAATACCCCCACCGCAGTCCCCAGCCACTGTGAAATTATCCTGATGAGCTGAATAAATACTTTGCTTCGCCCGCTGAGCTGAGCGTGTCACTGGAGCGTCTCCAGTGATTTGTGGAAACTGATTGATTCGCTTTCCACGGATAGAGAAGATGCCTTCCGTCTAAAGCCGGTTTTCCACTAGGCGACTTTTTTCGCGCGAAGCGACTTTCCTTTGTTCGAATTCAATAGATTTCTGATTAGTTCCGGCTCAGAGCTCATGAGACAAAAGAAAAAGTTGCTTCGCGCGAAAAAAGTCGCGCTTAGTGGAAAACCGGCTTAAAGCCGGTATCACTGCTATCATTTATAATATCATCAGCAGAGAACCAAACAATGAGAAACTTAATATATTGCGACAGTTAGATGCCAGCTTCCCGTATGAAAACAAAAACACAAGCGCGCAATGCATTAGTTGGGCACTCATCTTTTAAAAGGTGCGGCGTTTTTAAGCGTATAGAGAGCGTGCCATAGCATGCATTTAGAAGTCTTGGCGTTGGTGTCATTGGTCCAATTCAAATTCTGCTGAATCTCTGTGTCGAGAAGTCGGGTGGTTGAGATCATAGATATGAAGCATAGATTGCCGACTCCTTATTAGGGCCCTATTGCGAACGCGTTCCAACAATGGGTAATCCAAATGGCGGCTAAAACCGGGCAAAAGCTCAAGTGACCACAATGGAACAAGCCATTTAGCGCGAGTATTTGTGCAAGCTACTGCTTCGAATGAATAGAAATAGACAATACCTCACAGAATAAAGCATTTTCGAGAGTTTTAATAATGACATCCTTTAAACAGCTCTAACGACGAAATGTCCTTATCCACTCGATCGACCTATCCAAAATTCGCACGTTTAAAACAAAATTTCTCGACTATTTTTCGATCATACTAATGATTAGGATTACCTTGAATAGCTTGAAGTTGTTTCGATGCGTAATTTGTTGCGAGAGACGAAAAAAGTGACTTTTTCTATTCTGGTCACTTGAGATTTGAAGTTACCATTAGTTTCCAACTGCCAAATTGACATGGCTTATTTTTGAGGACTATTAACCTTACTCTTAATCCTAAAATTTATCGTACCCCAAATACTGAACTATACAGCTAACCCAAACCGGCCAAAAAAACACTAATCTTAGAAGAAAGGGGGGAAACATGTCAGTGAGATTGAGCCGCCATCTTGAATTACCCATGTTGGGCCCGCCGTAAGGGCCTAGTCAGCAATCTATGCTTCCTATATCTATGGTTGAGATACGGTCCAGCTTCTTTCCGTTGGCTTTTAGAAAGATGGAATGAGAGTCGAGTTTGTGAACTCTTGCAAGTTGCTGAGTAGGAAAGCAGCAGCACTTTGGTCTTGTCTGGGTTCAGGACAAGGTTGCATTCCGTTGCGAGCCACGGTCATCAATTTGGACATACTGTTTTCGTCCTTGTGAGATAGTTGGTTACCAACTTTAGGTATGATTTGGAAATTCACCTTGCTGGTGAAGTTTTCTCAGCATGGTTGCAAAGGCAATGGTGTCGAAACCCTTTGAGAAGTCATAGTTCGCCGGATGTCGTCACGCATAGCGATCATAACGGCCGTAGTTGTGTTTACCATAAGCCCTAACCGAGTCCTTGAGAACACCAATTTGAACACGATGCGTTCATACATTTCAGACAATACGGGCAAGATTGAATTTGGGTGGAGATCACAGTTGGCTTTAACCTCCTTGACCCTTGGTATATAGCGCTAATTCGGGCGACTTTCCACGGTGGGAGTACATGCTTAGAAATACAGTATATTTAAAATGTGGGTTAGTGGTGATGTTAGCCGATCAGCGTTGATCTTGAGTAACTTCATTGGAATGTTATTTGGGCAACAAGAACAGTCAGATCTCAACGTTTTCAGTTCATGGAAAACCTCCTGGTATACTGAAACTTGGCTGGCTACATCAAAATACATTTCACAAACGAGCTGCCAATAACAGGCTAATGCAATCTTAATCTCTAGGCGTCGCATTTACGTCGCATTACCGACGAAGTTAATTCGAATTAAATTCGTCTGAATTAAACTCGTCTATTGTGCGACGTTTAGCGCACAGAGCCACTTTGTGGAAATGCTAATAAACCGTTGTTATTGTTGTTATCAGATTTCTGACTAGGACTAGAGTTAGGAGAAGAGACGCTTGGTTACAGCATAAAGCCGCGGTCTTCCATTTGCAAATGAATTTGCGCGAATCGAATTTTTCTTTTCTCTTACTTTCTCGGTTGGAACGAATTAGGAATCTTTTCAATTTTTACAATAGAAATGTCGATTCGCGCGAAAAAACCGGCTGGAAAACTGGGTTAAGATTTATCAGACGGTTTTTGAGGTTATATATGTTTATTCCCCCTGTCTATAGTTTTGGCTCAGGATTTTCTTGAGAGTTTACTGCTTGAATTAGAAACTGAAATATTTCTTACTTACTAAGCTACAGCTGCACAACTTGATAAGTTCCAAAATCAGATAGTTACGCATGCGTATTACGCTTAAAAAACGGGGAAGGGAAGGGAATTGAACTCGTTACCTTCTGATATTCGAACAGATGCTCTAACCATTGAACCACATAGTTTGTGATTTTGGAGTAAAGGAGACTATATTGACCTATTATCTAGCATTTGGTGATCCGTCCTGCTATTTGAGTCCATGTAGTTATAGTGGAAAGCTTGCTTGTTTGTTTGTTTGTTTGTTTGTTTGTTTGTTTGTTTGTTTGTTTGTTTGTTTGTTTGTTTGTTTGTTTGTTTGTTTGTTTGTTTGTTTGTTTGTTTGTTTGTTGGTTTGGTTTTTTTGGGTTTTTTTGTTTGTTTGTTTGTTTGTTTGTTTGTTTGTTTGTTTGTTTGTTTGTTTGTTTGTTTGTTTGTTTGTTTGTTTGTTTGTTTGTTTGTTTGTTTGTTTGTTTGTTTGCTTGCTTGCTTGCTTGCTTGCTTGCTTGCTTGCTTGCTTGCTTGCTTGCTTGCTTGCTTGCTTGCTTGCTTGCTTGCTTGCTTGCTTGCTTGCTTGCTTGCTTGCTTGCTTGCTTGCTTGCTTGCTTGCTTGCTTGCTTGCTTGCTTGCTTGCTTGTCTGCATGCTTTTAACGTTTAATAGGCATCTGTTAATGTTCGTGGGTATTCTTCTTTATATTTGTAGATGAAATCATCGATGTTTCAGAACAGTCTTACTCCACCCGTTGTTCCTCCAAAGAAACGAACATCATTTTCTTTGCAAGCTAAAAAACGACAGTCAAATTTTTTCGAGATGTCATCCAATGGTACGTACAGAGTTTCAACGGCTCCCCTAATGAAACAATCGAAGTCTATGGACGATCTGGATAAGATTGGTGAGGAAGCGTCTTTTACGAATCAAAATCGTAGTACTTTACTAAAGGGTGCGCGCAGCGAATCAAATCTACTTTTGGGAATGCCTATTGTCAATGACAGAACTCTTAAAGCCATGAATACCAATGGTAACGACGCAATTCCAGATGAGGAAACTCCTCCTCCGTTAAAACCAAGAAAACCTAAGTCGGTCGCGCACTCAGAAGAACCTTATGATACTTTGTCACCAAATAGTTTTCCATGGAGATCCCGTCGGTTATCGCCTCGGGAAATCGTTTACGATTCCCAGAGCGCTGCACAACTGCGCTCGTCTCACAGTGCTAAAGAAGCTTTAGAGCTGAATGCGAAAATGAAACATTACTACGCTAATCTGGTTGGATCAACTCCTCCTGCACAAAGACAAAACAAATATACCAGCACTGATTCTCAAGCCGATGATGTTTATGATACGCTGGCGATGCCAACTAGACTGCCATCTAGCACAACGCTAGGAAATACTCCCCGTCAATCTTCGTCAATTTCTAATGAAACTGTTTACGATTCTCTTAACATTCCACGACTCGATTCAACCAGCACGACCAATGTAGGCTTAGAGGTAGCCCGACCGAACTCGTCTACTACCTATGACACCGTTACGTTGCGTGACTCAAAGTTGACTGCAGACCATGATAGAAATGGTACTGTTTCTCTGTCTTTGCACTCACAAAAACCGCGCTATGAAACGGTTACAAAGCGCGATTTTATTCCCGGAACTGGAAAACAACCACCTGTGAACAATTTATCTGATGCTTACGATTTTCTTGTTGAGCCTAATCCTACTACAAAATCAAACGACTGTATGTCAGACAGCACGAACATTCATCCAAAGATTACTGATCGCAATGCAAATGAATCTAACGCGTTCTTTTCAAAACCTCCTCCTGTTTTACCACCAAAGACGTTTAGAAAGGATGCGACTGAAACACCTACGAAACAACATTCATCAACAATGCTATCAACCAGTGCTTCGTTGTCGAAAGACCCGAAGAGGACTAGTTCTACCGAGTCCAGTCCAACAACAGGTCGTAAAAAGCCAGCAATATTACCCAAACCAGCACTATTGCCCAAACCAGCACTATTGCCCAAACCGCGCAAATTTGTGTAGAGCTGTAGTTGGTAATATTAATTTGTAAGGAATATTGTATATAATCTGCAGAATTAGATTTTACTATACATGCAGTCACTCCTTAATCTGCTATATGGATATAAACGATGACCGCTGTAAGTTTTCCCGTAATATTTGCGAGCTTAAGTGAGTTTTAGTTAGAGCTAAACGTTGTTTTGCATCGAACTTATTTATAAATGATCGTCAATTTTAACACAATAAAACTATTTATTGCGATACTTAAACTTCTTGATTTGGGAATTAAACCGTGAATTTTGCAAGTGTTTGAATTTTGCGATTTTGCAAAGCCATTTTGCTAAAACAAACAAGGTGCGACTTTTATATTTTTCTATTTAAGGATATTTGTGTTAAACTACTTAACTAAACAAGAGCATTTTGTCAAAAATTTAATTTTAAAAACCAAAATTGGACTTAATTGCGTTTCATGCGATAAGATATAGCAGTTTTCTTGCGAAAACAGAGTAATTTTACGACTACAAATTACTGAACCAATTTTTTTTATGCGATTTACCCAAAATTGCAAAGATTAGTTTCCACAATAAATAGCAATGAGTTTTTTTATGTGCATTTTTAGGTGGCTTCCTACAGTTTTTGCGTATTTTGATTTTTGTTCAAAATGAATCCGTTTAAAAAGAGTATTATTATTCGCAACAAAACATGGCCTCCAAATAGTTAATGATATATGGTGCACTTTTATTTATGTAACTGTTGTCATGGCAGCAGTTTAATCCGTTGTAACGTCAAATTAAAGTTAGTGACTCGTCTTATATATTGATTGAACAGAATCTCTAGTTGTTACTTTTGTATAGAAATTTGTACGCCCAACTTTTTTTTAAAGAATTAAAATTATAAAATTATTGCCATGATTAAAGTACTTGGTTATTCTTGGTTTGTACTTGACGTCATAGCGGCCATGTTGGAGATACTTTAACCACAGGGAGCCCAGACAAATAGTATAGACGGCCGGCCAAGTTCCGAAAATGTTATCGTTGATGGCATTTTTTGTTACAAGCTGCCAACAATGCTAAATAGCCTCCAATAGTGTTTACCTTGAATGTGATGGTTGTTGGCACCTGTGATTCTGAGTTTTAATGCTCATATTTTTGAGTTTTCTACAGCCACTTTGCGCACATCGACTCCATTGCAAAATCGACATCGGCTCCTCCTTCGCTGTTGCCATGCAGCAGTTGCTAAATGCTGATTGGCTAACTTGAGAGTGCTAACCAATCAAGACGCGTAAAATGCTGTAACCTTGACTGCCCTTTGACAGTCTTAGCAACGGCAAAAGAACACAGAAATGAACATGGCGCTGAGTCACGAAGAGATATAGTAGCTTTTTGTCGCAGTAATACACAATGGAAAACACTAAAATAAGGTAAGTTAAGAAGATACATAACGTAAGAAGGACGCGACTAATGTTGTTTATTGTTTTTTGACAACACGACTGAATATTGAGCGCAATTATTATAACTTCGATAATGTTCGATTGTTTATGAGTCACGAGTAGAGGATTTGAAGCTTGACATGGCTTTTATAAGTCGCTAGACTTTCTTCCCGTAGCCTAGGTACTTTATCAAAGCCTGGCTGTTGTTCATGTGTAGTCGGTTCAAACTATATTGTTTAGAAAATAACAATAATTCGCAACGAAGTCGCCACAGCCTGTCATGTTGAACAGTCTCACGCTTTTATACACCTGAAAGGTTATTTATGATGGAATGCTCGCTCTAATACTATCATACAAAGGTAAATTAGTAGAGCAGATATAAAGTTATTTATGTTGAAAATGCTGTGTAAGTGTCGTTTGAAGATTGCTCTTCCGAGGCTTGTCTTGTTCCATATAAAACGGCATAATGTTTTAATATGTCCAGTTTATATCCAGCTTTTTAGCAGTACGGGCGTATGTTCTTTCTGCACGACCTGTTGCTCCGATGTAGACCAAATTCACAAGGAACAAGGAACGACGGTGGCGCTGACAAATTGATTTTTTTCTGTTCGCTTCTTTTCAGTCTTGGTTTGGTAGTCTTTGTTTACACTCCAGTCTTTATTTAATATGGCTGACTTTGATGTTAGGTGAAGCTGGGCCAATATAATGATAGAGTTCTGAGAGGTTTTGAGTCAACATTTCTTGCTAACCATTTCTTGTTAGTTCTTGATAGAGATATTTAAGTTCTGTATTAACATGATGGTGCAACAAGTTGGCAGTTCAGTTAAGTTCCCAATTTTCCAGATCACAGTTCTTTGTTGGTCATACAGGAGGTTTTCTTTTTTCAGAGACCATCCACTGTGTGCGATGCTTGATGTATATAATAATGTTGTGTTTGGATTGAAATATATTGTCTGTTGAGGTTTGTAAGAAGTTTCCAGTTTTTTTAGACCACGTATTGAATGTAATGTACATATAATATGTAAACAAAACTATTCCACAGAAGTACCAACCTATAAATGACACTTAAACAGCGCTTTTAACATAAATAACTGTATATTTGCTGTGCCAGTTATTAGTTAATACCATAACATTAAATTACTTCTAGACATTCAATCAATAGTCATGCCTTGATAACTATCCTAGTCTACAGGATGAAAGCCCAGTGACAAAATTGCCATGAAAACGTTGAAATGTTTATTTACATATCATTTAAATGAGCATGCTGCTTACAATAAGTGCACATGCAAGTACAAGTAATGCATGGTCAGTATAAGCCATGGTATTGGATGATCAATTGTACATGAATTATCTAAAATTTATTTGACTTAATGTCATTTAACATTTGTCTTTCCAGTGCTACTTTGAGAACTCTGCTTCGTCCTCCATCCGTGGCACTACTCAGATCGCTGGGTTCTTCAGCTTGGCAAAACAGACAAACATCATCAGATAACTCAGTGACAGTGTCTGCTTCGTCCTTTCTCCTTTTCAACACAGTTACTGGACTGACTGGAGCTATTTCTGTCTTCCTTTTTGACCTCGATGTCGAAGCCATTACTGCATGTTTGATTTTTTTGCTGCATAGTGCGAAAGAACAGTTCGAGAAACGAACCCCTGTTTGGGTCGTTTGGAAGAACTCTCTACATGACTAAGCTGAAAACTGTGTTCAGTAGAGAAGTAAAATAGCTTTTGTTTACTTATATGTAAATACCTATAAAACACGCAGTGAAAGCTGTGAATATAAATAAAATCAAATCACAGAGTCATATGTCACGACGGGACACGAACGTAGTTACATTATACAACAACTAACACGTTAAAAGATTGTATTAAATAAGTAGAAGAAAGATTTTGCAAACTTTCCCGTGTGAATAGTCTTCTCTTTTAAAGTTAAACTTCGGATTTTTCTTTGTATTTCTTTTCGACAGAGCGACTGAACACATGTTTTAATGCGGCTCTTTGTTGTATCCAAGGGGCGTTTCTTTATGCACTTGACACGCGACCGTTCATTGGTTGTTTGTTTATCGCTAGCCAATCACGGTTAAGTATCCGCTGCATAGCAACCTCAAGAGAAAGCCTAGCGTGAATGTTTGACAGTATTCGAAGCGCTTGCGATGGCTACCGAAAAACGTTAAATTTAACCTTCAAAGCCGAAACCCAAGGTGCCAACAACCCTAGCGTGTTTGATAAATGTCTATACAATGTATCTATGTTTGTTGTTTGCTTGTAACAAAGAATGCCATCAAAGATTTTTTAGAGCGCTTTTCGCGATTGTGGCCGGCCGTCTAGTACGAACACGCAATAACAAGTTGTATAAGTAAAATTAAGTAAAATTATAGTAATAAACAAAACTAACTAAAAAATATTAAAGTTTGCTTACCGTGTAACTAATGTTGTTATGAAGTCGTTCTATTGTGCATTCATCCTCTCATTCTTCAAATCCGAAATGCTGAAATTTCGACCAACCCGTTTTGTGATACAGCCTGATTAAAATAGAAGGGTGCACATTTTGATCCTGCACTGCACGACCGCTCGACAACCGGTATAGCCAAAATTCGTTAATGGAACCGTCTCGCCCCAGAAGTTCATCCAAGCGAAGACAAGACATTTTCCTTCCCAGGTGAACTATTTGTATTCAACACGCTTTTCATAGTGTCTCGGAAAACCCCAGTGGTGGATTACCAGTTTCGGGGCCTGTAGGCTAAGTAATATTTCATAAACGAGTGCGAGTGTTTTACCAGGGTTTCCAAACACGCGAGAACAATTGAATTCATGAGGCTGTTCACCAAGCGATTTTTGTGACTACCGCTGACCTGTCAGCGGTAGCCATAATGTCGGCGTGTTGCTTGCTTGCGCGAGTGTCTTCAACCGCACTTACGTCATACTCGTGCAGCCATCGCCATATAGTCAAGAAGATCGCCATTGATCGCCAAGTATTCGGGAAGTACTCGTCATATAGTCAAGAAGATCGCCATTGATCGCCAAGTATTCGGGAAGTACTCGAGTTGTTTTCGTGGCCTCGCGGGGAATAAACTAAAGTGAATCAAGTCTTTGCATTTTGGTTGCTCTCTCGATGACAGTTTTGATTTTTGAAAGTGTTAATTATTACTTTGCAAATCTTTTCTTCTTGGAACGGTTTCTGTCCACATTGATCAGTTTATACAAGGTAAGAAATAGTTTCAAAACTGTGACGTTGTTTATCTTATATACTATATACAAAATCTATAAGTACTTGGTCGGAAACAGGGTACTGTACTTATAGCAGTACTAGAAATATTCAGCTTTTGCTAGAAGTTGGGCCTTCAACCTTCTTTTATCGAAGAAACTGCTATATACCTAAATTATTTATAATGATAAAATCGCTTTATAAGTTTAATTTTGGTTGAATTGTGTGTTGTGCTCACTGGTCAGCCAGACTGGAAAGTTTGTACTTCGCGACGGATATATCCGTCGCGAGATTTTCAGACCTAATTTATGCGGCCGCGAAATCGTGAAGAAAATTGGCCGCGGCCGCGAAAATCATGAAGAAAATCGGTCGCGACCGCGAAATTGCGAGAAAAAATCCGCGCGGCCGCGCAATTGCGAAAATTTCGCGATATGCCCGCGCAAATTCCACGATCTGCCCGCGAAAATTCCACGATCTGCCCGCGAAAATGGCGGCCAAAATTTGATCTCCGCCGCGAAATTTGCAAGCTTTCCAGTCTGGCTGGTCAGTGACTCATGTTTATACTGCATGTACACATGTATATATCATACACCAGTGCATACACTAAGAGTGAGAAGTGTGTTTTAACCAACTTCGAGCTAGATGTTTTGATATTAGAGCAAACACAACTTTCATTGTTTCGTGATCAAACAAATCAGGAAATTAATTGTTTGATCACATACCAAACCTTTGTCTCGCTTATGATTTTCCTATCTGTTTGGTTTGTGAATTATTAATGAGTTCGAGAAGTATATATCACAGTGCCCTGTATTTACACTATATACATTGTATATAAGAAATTTATGCTAGGTGGTGTTGGTGGCATAGTGGTTAGTGCACGTGCCTTTCACCTCTGCGAGCTGGGTTCAATACCTGCACGGTGCAGTTATCTGATTAAAATAATTCACCTTGGCCACATGTGAGAACAGTGCTTCCAGTTTGACTCTACCAAACACCACAGGTTTCCTCCGGGTACTCAGGTTTCCTCCTGTAGTAACACTGGACCAATGAGGGTGGGCCCTTACTGGAGCTCTGAGGATAACTGTTTAGATATAACTGATAGAGTTATCCAGTATAAATAAGGTTAGATTAATTTAGTTTAAGCAAAATATGTTGGCTGTTACATAGACATTACAAAACCTTGACTTGGTGCTTTGTTTACTTGTTTTAGGTGTTGTTCAATATCTTGTATAATGAAATTAAGAAATCAACGTTTGTGGACACCAGAGCTGCTACAGTGATCCGTCCACAGAATAGTAGATACACCAGAAGTCTAACTCTTGTGAAAGCACTGAAACATTCTATAATCTACATGCCACCAATTGTATATTTTGATACTGAAATTGTTGTAAAGCTATTGTGAAGTGCTGGGAAACTTAAAGCCTTGAATATGTTGAAAGCCTTGAAATGAAGAAATATATCTGTTGAAACTACAATACTGAGTATTGTTGTTCTGTGTTATTTAAAATACTAGCAGAATCACAAAATATCAGTGATGTGCATTACACGTGAATGCCACTGACAGCATATTTATGGCAGGTAAAATGTTGTTTTGGAACACAATGTTGATTATCTCGAGTGATTAATTCTTTGAAAGTTTTCAAGGCGATAATGTATATAGATTATTTTTGTGGAAACACCGCAATGAAAATTATTTATTTGCTAACAGTTTCGGCCTGAGTCAACAGGCTGAAAGCTTAGCAAACAAATATTTTACGGTGTTTCCACAAAAATAATCTATATGTATATGATCTGGGGTGAGTTGTACAAAGCCAAGATAGCTTATCTAGTTGATAAGTTCTAGCTAAAGAACAGCACTAATCATGCTTTGAACAACCTAATATAAAATTTTATCCACTGATAAAATTTTATCCACAGTGGATAAAAGTTAAATTGGGTTGTTCAAAGCACCACTAGAGTGGTTCTCTAGCTAGGATTTATCCACCATTTTTTTGTGTGTGTCTGTGCTTTTCACACATTTTCATGCATTTCAAGTCTATATCTCGTTCTGTACTTAACAGCGGTAGTCACATGTACGCATTGCGTACCTATTTTTATAATTGTTCTCGAGAGTTTGTAAAACACGAAAGGCAATGAAAACACGAGGCCGGCACGGCCGAGTGGTTTTTGTTTCGTTCCCCGCAGGAACGAAACTGTTACTGTATTAGCTTTCCATTGACATCACAAAAGAAACTGTCATCACAGATCAAAATCGTCCAATCGTAGTGCAGTGTTGTTGACATAACTGTGATCTTATCCAATGAAATCAAAATTCCGCATAAAAAATTTAGTTGGAGGCGTGGTTAAAGGCCAAAATGAAGTGAAAATATTGCTGATCTAGAGTAATTTGAAGACGTAAACAGTCCCGTGCGAAGCGAATCATCAATCTTGTGCTGTAGAAAGTATAGGAACTTTCCCCTCGTTGAACTCGAGAATGCATTCGGTATGTATGGCAATTGCGCGTTCCAAAAGGTCAGTCGCACTGTTTCACGCGTGTCTAATAATTTTAAAATATAGCTATTTTATGAACAATGTCAATAGTTTGAGGCTAGAAGTTCGTTATCATTCATTTGTGGCCCATCTAAATGGATTATTCTGATTCGAGAATTAAACTATGACCTATGACGACCAAAATGATGATAGTCCATTATTGACCTAATTTATATTGATCCTTTTGGCCTTGGGAATTTATGGAATTTGCTATCGGGCGATTATTCAATAAATACCGCGGTGTCATAAATAAATCAGCGGCATGAAATTTAAATGCGACGTGCTAGCGTCTCGCAATTCTCCCGAGAAAGCAATTATTTTGGTAACGTTTTATTTTGATCCTATAGACGGTCAGAAGAGTATTGCTGCTGAATAGAAGATTTACGTTGCCAAAATAATTGCGCTCTCACGAAAATCGCGAGACCGCTAGCACGTCACATTTAAATTCAGTCGAATTTATGCGACTGTGAATAACCTGAAATAATCAATAGAGCCTGCCCTCTGGACGTGGAGGAGAGAGTAATCCGTCATGATCAGACGGTACAACGTCTGAAATGTGTGTTCGTTTTATTAGACGAAGCTTAAATTAATTTTTTGTAGTTTTATTATAATCTTCTCGCTTCAGCATATTTCTAGTTTGTTTATATGCAAAACAAAAATCGTCTAAATTAAGTTTGTCGTATGAAACGCAGGCGCGTTGTAAAAATTGTCGCGCCAGTCTACATGGGGGAAATAATTAGTTGAGCTAAAATTCGTCATTGCTGTTGACCCTCATAAACGACTGACCCTCATAAACGACTGACCGGAACGAAACAGCTATTTACTCGGGCTACCTGTGGTAGAACGAGTCTAGGTTTCGGTCTGGGTTTTTTTTCTGTCGCGATATGGCCCCAACAGGCTTTGCGAAACTGTGCGGCATGTGACACTTCTGACGTCACAGTTCAAATGCTGATGTTCATGGCGGATTTTCATACCAGGAATGGCGAGTTTTTTCTTCTCCTGACGCCTTTCGTTGTGTTGTTCGAAACTTGTGAATTTGTGTTTTAATGATAAACAGGCTCGCAATGCTTTTATACTATAGTAGACCTGGGTTGGTCCGCGATCTCGATAACCGTACGCTGAAAGTGTGTTACTCGATCAATGACAATGTGTTCTCCATCAATTTTATACATGTGTTATTAATTAAATTGTACTAATAAATGTTGCTGTAAATCAAAGAAAGTTGATAAAGCCAACTTGCAAGTGAAAGGTAAACATGCTGTGTTTTACATCTTCTTTACATCATATGTCTTACACCGAACTGACTTGTGTCTGTGAATGCTGTATGTAAATGTATTGAGGTTTAAACTGTATTAATATTTGTGGTTTGCTTCAGTTTTGCTTGTATTGTTTATTATTGATTTATTGTACTGATGTCTTGCAAATAAAAGTCGATGCTATTCAACAGTTTATACATTACTTTCATCAAGTGTGTATTATTGTTTGGGTACACCAGTATGGCCACCATTTCAATGTTTAGTTTTAATACACCAGTATGGCTGCCATTTCATTGTTTTGATACACCAATATGGCTACTATTTCATTGTTTTTGTACACCAATATGGCCACTATTTCATTGTTTTGTACACCAATATGGCTACTATTTCATTGTTTTGGTACACCAGTATGGCCACCATTTCATTGTTTTGGTACACCAATATGCGCACTATTTCATTGTTTTGGTACACCAGTATGGCCACTATTTCATTGTTTTGGTACACCAGTATGTATGGCCACCATTTCATTGTTTTGGTACACCAATATGCGCACTATTTCATTGTTTTGGCACACCAATATGGCTGCCATTTCATTGTTTTGGTACACCAGTATGGCCACACTATTTCATTGTTTTGGTACACCAATATGGCCGCCATTTCATTGTTTTGGTACACCTGTATGGCCACACTATTTCATTGTTTTGGTACACCAATATGCCCACTATTTCATTGTTTTGGTACACCGGTATGGCCACATTTCATTGTTTTGGTACACCAATATGGACACTATTTCATTGTTTTGATACACCAGTATTGCCACTATTTCATTGTTTTGGTACACCAGTATGGCCACTATTTAATTGTTTTGGTACACCAGTATGGCCACTATGTCATTGTTTTGGTACACCAGTATAGCCACTATTTCATTGTTTTGGTACACCAATATGGCCAAATGGCCACTATTTCATTGTTTTGGTGCACCAGTATGGCCACTATTTCATTGTTTTGGTGCACCAGTATGGCCACTATTTCATTGTTTTGGTTACACCAGTATGGCCACTATTTCATTGTTTTGGTACACCAGTATGGCCACCATTTAGATGTTTTGGTACACCAGTAATGGTTACCATTTCAATGTTTTGGCAGACCAGTATGGCTGCCAAATCAATGTTTTGGTACACCAGTATACCCACCATGATTTTCTCTATGATGAATATTCCACTACTACAGTCAATTGACTGAAAGTTGCATCAAATTCAACCATTAACTCCAAACAGCACTGCTGCTGTTCTATTGTTTTGCAAGGCGCCAGCCCACAGTAGCCCGAGTTCACGCCTAGCGGGCGTCTTGTTCTTTTAAGAAATAGTTTCTTGTTGTTGTCGTGAGTGTTTTACAAACTCGGGAGAACAATTATGAAAATCGCGCGGTGAACAGTCGAGTGAATTCAATTGTTCTCAAGTGTTTGGAAACCCTGGTAAAACGCGAGCCACGAGTTTATGAAATAACTTCTCAGTTGACAATAGTCTATACATGGTTCGCGAATGTCGACTGCGCATCAGAATGACGCGTTCTGAGTCGGGATAAAACTTAATTAACTTTATAACATCAGGCTAAAGCTGCAGTTTTCATTTGCATTTTCATTTACATTTCTGAACTCATTGTACTGAATTCCTTAGCCTAATGTTATAAATTGAAATAAGTTTGATCCCGACTCAGAACGCGTCATTCTGATGCGCAGTCGACATTCGCAATCCATGTATTGTTGTAGAATTCCCTAATTAGATGGCGTGCTATTATATAACCCAACTTAATTGGTTTCTGTGTGAGTTTTGCATTTATAATTTAGAATTGTGGTAATAATACAGTTTTCTTTGTTTTGACTGTTTTTATAATTTAGAAATGTTGTAATGTACGCTTTTTATTGTTTAAAGCGTTTATTATCTAATTTCCTAATTATATTAAATCAATTTTTCGTTTATTACCGGGGTTTCGCAACTCACGCACGTGACGAAATACGTGTTTTTGATTGGCTGATTAGCTCATGAATTATTCATGAGTTTGAGAAATAAAATTCACGGGCCTTTATGACGATATTTCCGGAAATGTTTTTGAATTTAGAGTCTCGGAAACGCCATTTCCTGCATTCTGAGGCAGTGTACGATACGGCCCTGATATTCGTATAACTATAATCTTAATGAAAAATCCATTCTCTGGGAATTACGGGCCTCTTGCAAGCCCGGGTAATCCGCCACTGGAAAATCCCCAAACTATTCGAATTTTGTCTTTCTCCGACACCGTGATTCCACAACTTTTGACATCGAATGCAACTGGTCAATTGTTGCACGGAGCCAATACAAACTTAGCTCCAAACGAGGGTGTCAAAAGTTGTGGTGGAATCACGGTATTGGAGAAAGACAAAATTCGAATAGTTTGGGGGTTTTCTGAGACGCTGTGAAAAGCGTGTTGAATACAGATAGTTTACATGGGAAGGAAAATGTCTTGTCTTTGCTTGGATGAAGTTCTGGGGGAAGACGGTTTCATTAACGTCGAATTTTGGCTACCGGTTGTCGAGCGGTCGTGCGAGTCCAGCATCAAAGTGTGCACCCTTAATTCTATTTAAATCTGGCTGTATCCCAAAACAGGTTGGTTGAAATTTCAGCATTTCCGATTTGAAGAATGAGAGGATGGATGCACAATAGAACGACTTCATAACAACATTATAGCTACACGGTAAGCAAACTTTAATATTTTTTAGTTAGTTTTGTTTATTACTATAAGTAAAAACTTATATACGACTTGTTATATTTGTCTGGGCTCCGTGTTAACAAAAGTATCGCATTAACATTAGCAGCTATAGAATCGTTTTCATCTGACGTCACGGCGGCCATATTGGTCTACCGAAACAATGAAATGGCGGCCATATTGGCGCACCATCTTTATCCTATGAGAATTTAGCTCTATTCTTATTTAAAAATTTCGTATTGTTTCACCACCCCAATGGGGCCACCGATCACGTGAGTGAAAACGATCCATTGTATTTGAAGAATGTTTTCCTCCAACATGGCCGCCGTATCTTTGTCTTCCAAATTTTGCAAACCATCAATACCGAGAAAGTCCTCGAGAAAAATGCGCGGAAAACTGCCATGATCAATAAAAACTATTACAAAAGTATTTTTACTGACTAACAATAACATGATTGCAGTTCAAAATGAAATTTATCGCGGGAGCCTCCTTAAATAAACCTAAGAAGCATGTTCTTCAGTTCTTGTGTATAGAAACTCTCGAAATTGAATTATATATACACAGAACAACGAAAGAATATTAAAGGCCATAAGATGGAAAATCTTCTATTCAATTTTGGAGGCAGCACACTATTCTTGACACTTCTTGGGTGCATAACTCGTGCTCAGGGGAGCACGGGTGGCGTGTGCTGTTAGCGCGCTGCCTCTCACCAATAGTTAAGCCCGGTTAGACGGGGTTAGTACTTGGATGGGTGACCGCTTGGGAATGACCACGTTGTCCGGCTTGGACTTGTGTGGGTAGAGTTGTAGTTGATCTCTCCTGTGCTTCGAGGGTTTTTCGCCGGGTTCTCCGGTTTTCCTCCCTCCATAAAATCAACACCTAACATCTCAGCTGTGATCCGTGGTCTGAACTGTGTCGTTGGCGGCTGCTTCGAGCGCCTTGATATGCCTCGACACGGCCACGTTGATCTGCGTCCTTTGCAATTCAGCCGCTGGCTGCAAGTAAGGATGATTAGCCCCCAGTCCTTACTTACTCAGTCTCTTTGCCGAGCTAGCCGACGAATATTTCGATTTGTTTGAGTTTGAGATGTCTGATGTCCGCACTTTCCGGGGGGGGGCACTTACGAGGGAAAACTAGGGAAAACTGCGCATGTTCTATTTGTACGCTCTCTTCCGCTGTCTTCCCAAACTACAGAAAGATTGCTTCTCTGCTTTCAAGGTAAAGGGCCTGTTTATATGAACCTGGTGTACCGGGATCTCGGCTTGTAGATGATTTACTGTTATTTTCGCGGTTGAGTTTATATGGAGACCGGGACGTCCCGGTGTACCG
Organism: Corallium rubrum; assembly: GCA_964035015.1. Lineage (NCBI taxonomy): Eukaryota > Metazoa > Cnidaria > Anthozoa > Scleralcyonacea > Coralliidae > Corallium > Corallium rubrum. The sequence goes on from OZ035997.1 coordinate 43,864,345, forward strand.
GGATCCCGATTGAAGCACCCGAGATCTCGGTACACCGGGACAGATTTTTTCCCATATAAACGCGACATCCCAGTACACTGGGATGAAGTTTACTGAACTACAATGCTTGTAACTTTGAATCTTACGGTCAGAATTTCGTCCAAACGGTCAGGTCTAAAGACAAAACACTGAATAAAAGTGAAATAACTTCAAACATAGTAGAATTAGGGTGAGTTTTTGCTTTTTTGTCCATTTCCTTAAATTCCCGCGCTTTTTAACCAGGGATGAAATTCATCCCCGTCAACCGGGACGAGCACTTTGTTTACTCCATATAAACCGGGGATGAAATTCATCCCGGGGAACCGGGACATCCCGGCATATCGGGATCATATAAACAGGCCCTAAGAATAACCAAGGAATAACCAGTTATTTATTTACTGGGAATTCGAATAGTTGACACTAAAATCGACTCCGCTGTTTTCGCTTGCTTATGAACTGCCGAAATTCAGGGGCGCCGGAAGCTACTTAAGGCGGCGGGGGCAGCCATATAAAAAGGGCACTTTTTCTCAGCATTAATTTTTGCACGTGGTAAATAATGTTTGCCGATCTTGCTCTATAGCATAAAATAACCAAAAAGCATAACGGTATAATATAATGAATGACAATGTATTCAGAAAGAAAATTCAACGGCTGAATTGTACATATTGATGCTACATTCCTATTTACCTTTAAGCCTGGTTCTCATATGTCGCCGATCGTCGGCGATTTGTGATTTAGATGCATGTTAAAACGGGAAGTGCAGCAGCATGTTAAGTAATAAAGAACCATGCAGAAAAGCAGTGCTTTTAGTCTTTTACTTAACATGCATCTAAATCATGGGTCGGCGACGATCGGCGACGATCGGCGACATATGAGAACCAGGCTTTAAAAAAACATGGCAACTTTAATGAATCAAAAAACACCCACCACGTGAAATAAGTCTGGGCACAAGACACAGGTTAACCTCGTTCTCAGGACCTTTTTGAAATTGGTAAGGTGGGAAAAGGTTCTGGCATTGACTGTTGGATTCGGCATTTTCATTGGTTGATTGCTTTACTTAAACATTCCTCGTGAAACATATTTACGTATATATAGTTTTGTGCCAGTTGTAATATGATCAAATAGCTTCAACGGGACCGCCAACGGGACAAATAGGACCGCCTTTACAATGAACTTCTCCCGTGCACGGGGCTGCCATTACTCAGAATGATTTTGCACTCTAAACTAAATTGTTAACTTACTACACCCAGTATTTTTGGGTGCTGTGACTAGCCGATGCCAGGGCCTTTTCCCACCCTCCAAATTTCAAAAACGCCCTGAGAACGAGGTTGGACACAGCTAACCCAAGGCAAAATTAGTTTGCTGCCTCTGCATGATCTGCAGTAATAAGTTTAGCTTGTGAGTCATTTGAGGTATTAATACAAAAGTCATTTAATACACTATATAATACAAATGGCAATTCCTGTAGAAAACATTCCTCTTACGAGAAAGGGCAATTGGTTGCCCCCGTGCTGCCCCCGCGCTGTGAGGGCAGGGGGGGCAGCTGCCCCCGTGGCTTCGGCGCCCCTGCCGAAATTCGAGAGTATTTGAGAGCGTGTGGACAAGAATCCCGATTACCCGATATTTCGACAACAAACGCAATCGCTGTATGTTTCTTATTTGTATTCTGATGAAGGACAGTATACTGTACTTAACACAATGTCTGATCTGGTAACAACAAAATAATGAACAATTTGTCTCAGAAATGGATTATCACTTCCTTCAACATTAGAAACTGAAAAACACATGTTCTTTGTTTACTGTCAATTGAAGCATATGGATACACTATCTCCTCAACCTTTGCCCCTACACCTATATTTATGCAATCTACAGTAGTTTCTACAATGGTTCGTGCCAGTGGCGTAAGTTTGGGCCAGGGTGCCCCTGGTCCAACCTGGAGTGGGTGCCCCCAAGGCTGGGGAAGCCTAGACCCCCTTATGAAGTCCAGGGGCAACACCCTAGTGGCGAAGCCCCCATGAAGTTCTGACAATGTAAACCTTTTGGTAGTCGTTTAGACTTTAGAGGCCAATTTTAATGGAGTTTCTTAAAAAGCACTCGTGTCCAGAAGCATAAACTGAAGTAAAATACAAAAAAAAACTATAAAATAAGACTATGGTTTAGCGTACTCCATCGAGTTTTAGTATACACCCAACCATCGTCTATTACAAATCCTGCATTCTGATTGGCTACTCAACCGTTGTCTATTCGTGATGGACAACGTTTGAGAAAAATGAAAACAAACCTGAAAAAATGTGGCAGTAAACTCTCGTTTTGGAGACGTTTCGGAGGAATTTTTTGAGAGTTTGATAGAAAATTCTATCCCTGAGAAAACTAAAAACGCCACAAAATATGGCATGAAGATTTTTAATGGTAAGGAACGAAATACAACTAAACCGTATTTTATTAAAAAATCTGCTTTTACTTGCCGCTCACGAGTAGTTAAATAACACAACATTTTCGTCAGTTTTCACTAGAAAAACTGTATTTTTTAGAGTAGGTACAGGGTGTATACTGGTCCTCATTGTCTATGAGCGAATAGTCAACTCAGGCTTCGCCTTCGTTGACTATTCGCTCATAGACAACTCGGACTCGTTGTCTAATTGCACGCCCGACAGCCAATAAAATTGCCTTACTTTCTAGTATCGGACTATTCGCTTTTGCCTTTTAAACTTTTTCACTTCAATTCCTGGAGTCACGTTATGTCTTTTATGTATCAGCTGTGCTGATACAGTAGATACAGAAAATCTTAATTCGAAAAATTCGTTATAACTTTTCGAAACGGAAATACGTGTGATCATGACAAGATCTCAGCTGAGCCAGCAGCCAGTTCAGTCTGGGTGCCCCCTATTCCAGGGTGCCCCCGGCTCTTACCGGGTAGAGCCCATAGGAGTTACGCCACTGGTTCGTGCACAAAGCACTACGGTCGATACACTGTATATGTAATGAAATGTACATGGAACTGTCTTCAAGAAATTCTTTACTATTACAGTACTTTGTGAAAATACAGTGGAAAATTGTCCACTTTGTGAAAATTCAGCGAACAGTATACACTTGTTGACTGGCGCCGAGGGAAACATCGAGTTTTACGGACCCGAAGGCTTCAATGTCACCCGAGGGCTTTAGCCCGAGGGTGACATTGAAGCCTGAGGGACCGTAAAACTCGATGTTTCCCGAGGCAAAAGTCAACAAGCGTTTTGTTATATACCAAAGACTTTTAAAATACAAAATACCAAGTTGACTCGAAACTTGCAAAAGGCAAAACGACTTACCAAAACACTTTGACTTTGTCTTCGTAAATAATTTCAATTCAACTAAACAAATACACCAGACTCAACAAGTACAAAGAACGGCTTTAAATTTATCCAGGTTTTCTTCAGACCTTCTTTGAAGGTGTGTATAGATATTCTTTCCATTGGAAAATGGATTATTTCATAGCAAACAACCTCGAAACAGCTCTTGTTTTCAAAATGTTCCGAAAAGTCCAAAGTTCTTGATCTGATGCAATAATCATTGTGTATTCACGTGAACAACGCATGATTAAGCTGACGTTAGAGGGAAACATTGCACTGTTTCCCTCTTCATTGTTGACGTCAGAGGGAAACAGTGTAATGTTTCCCTCGGCAGAAAGAAACATTGAGTTTGTTGAACAACACGTGACCATGATTTGACCAATAGGATTTCATCTTTGGCAAACGAAAGTCTTTGGTATATAACAATATACACTTGTTGACTGGCGCCGAGGGAAACATCGAGTTTTACGGACCCGAAGGCTTCAATGTCATCCGAGGGCTTTAGCCCGAGGGTGACATTGAAGCCTGAGGGACCGTAAAACTCGATGTTTCTCGAGGCAAAAGTCAACAAGCGTTTTGTTATATACCAAAGACTTCTAAAATACAAAATACAAAACTGCCTTGAAACTTGCAAACAGCGAAAAGACTTACCAAAACACTCTTACTTTGTCTTCGTAATCTCAACCCAAGTCATTCAACTAAACAAATACACAAGACTCAACACTAAGAACAGCTTTAAATTTATCCAAGTGTTTTTCAGACCTTCTTTGAAGATATGTATAGAAATTCTTTCTTTCGGAAAATGGACTACCGGTATTTCGTACTAAACAAGCTCGAAACAAGCTCGTGTTTTCAAAATGCCCGAAGAGTCCAAAGTTCTTGATCTGATGCAATAATCGTGTATTCACGTGAACAACGCATGATTAAAGCGACGTCAGAGGGAAACATTGCAATGTTTCCCTCGGCAGAAAGAAACATTGAGTTTGTTGAACAACACGTGACCATGATTTGACCAATAGGATTTCATCTTTGGCAAACGAAACTCTTTGGTATATAACAATAGAAATTATTTCTGTGCCATGGATAACCATCATATTTGGTATGGGGTAAATACAATATTACAAGTTCTTTGGGAAAATCAAATACTGTGGTTGCAGTGGTGTATTCTTTCATGACAATAACAATATGGAGTTGTGGATATGTCCAAAGATCTCCTTGAAAGTATTGCATTCTCAACAACAACTCCAATAAAAGTTAGACAATATAAACAATGGAGCAACTATACTGTATATAACATGTTACATACCATTTCTGCTGTTTATTTAGTCAGTGCCTACTTGCTTGGTACTTGCTTTGTTATAATAAACATATCAGAATTAACACTCAGAATTCCACTGACAGCTTTGCCACATCAAGAAGCATGATTTATAGTGGCAGTCATTTATCATAAATTACTTTACTAAACATCAACTACATAGTCGTAATGTATGTAGTTTAAGTCTTGCCAAATATATTCAGATAAGTGATAGTGCCAAATATATTCAGATAAGTGATAGTTATTTGTAATTTAAGTCTGTAGTATTTGAATGTAATTAAAAGAATTGAAAAAAATGTGTACATGCTACAGTATGTCTGTTACAATGTATATAATCATCCCCAGGATTTATTTTGCAAATTTTATCAAAAATTAGGCTACCCGTGTCCCATGCCTTCACTGAGGCAGCACTTCACTTGCGATAGTAATTCCAAGTATCTAGAACAGGAGAAGTAACTTTCCGTATGAGAAAGTATAGTATAGAGAAAGTATATAACAAAAAATGAGATGCCTTATGATGTCATCTACTCCACACAAACTTCCCCAAATGATATATCAAGCAGTAACTGTGTACATTGCAATATATCATTCGTATTAGAACAATTTCAAAGTTAGTTTCAGCACAACCTACCTATTACTTCCCTAGATATATATTCCTCCTTTACGGAATTATAGTGGTATCTTATTTGCATTTTTTCAAAACCAAAATATCTTTGGAACAAGATGAGAAATTGAACAAGCGAAAAGGCTACTTCTCTTTATTTTAAATTGAGATAGACAATTTTGGCGTCTAAGTACGAAACTGGCTCTGATGATCAGATCAACCTACGCTTTTTTTACGGTCCCTAAAATATTTTGCCTCCAGCCCTGGGAAGGTTAATCCGGCACTGACGGGACGGATTTTTGGCGGAGAAAATCTCGCTAGATGTCAGAGCTAGCAATGGAGGCGCGAGGGAGTGTAGTTTCCAACCTTGTTTGATTATTAAACGGGGTCAAACGCCGTTTGGAAACTAGTATTGCCGCTACAAGTTTCAACTCACTGAAGGTAGACAACATGAGTCAGAGAGATGAACTGTCAAAAGTAAGTTTATTTTAATGATTTACGGAATTATAAGTTAAAATACGGCAACATTTTCCAACTAGTTTATATATATTGATATATATATATATATATATATATATATATATATATATATATATATATATATAACAAGTACAACAACTGTAAACCTAGTTTGCGGTTGGGTGATCACCTGTGATGAAACTCGCCGTACTATACAGAAATGACAAGAACACCTTGCAGGAGAGGTAAGTAAACTTTATTTCAACATTTAACATAAAAAATTAGCAACAAAGGAATGCAGGGCGTACGCTTGGGTCGCCTGTGACGAAACTGAAATATATTTGCCCAGCGGCTTTTCGCATAGCTTGGGACAGTCACGTAATCTTTAATATGCAAATAGGTTTTATAATTTTACATGAATTCAATATACTATGGTAATAAGTCTGATTCATCCACATACTTCATACTTGTGGATTTTCAAAAGTCAGTGGCAGCATGGGAAGCAACGCCAACGAGAGTTGTTGTCACTTGTCAGCAAAACTAAACGAAATGAGTCAAATGACAACGAGTCGCCGAAGGATTGTAAAGAGCGCCAAATGAAGGAAATCTTTGCTCGCTGCCTCGCTTCACAGAATACTTGGCTGGATACGAGCTTTCAATCGACTTGAAAACATTCCGAGAAAAACTCCTGAGAAAAGATCTTTGCCAGAAATTTAATTCGTGGAGTCGCCGCAAGATCAAAGAACGCGAACAGTACTATCTGAGTCTGATGGATTGTGAAGGTTGCTTCCACAGATATTCTGAGCAATCTTTGTTTCCCGTAAAATCCAGGCAATTTCTTGGCGCGCAAAGGAAAATCCATTGTTTGTTTCGCAGGATATTCCATCTCAGGTCAACCCTGTCAACCCTCCACCTTCAGTAAAATGCACCCAACGAGAAGCAGCAAAATACGCTGAGGCAATATACAACATATACAATAAGATATACAATATACTGTACAATATACAAAAAGACAGCCAAACCCACTTTTTGAAAGGACGGTAAATATGCCACTGAACAAGGCTTTGACCAAGGTGAAAAAATTAGATCTTGCAACCAAGAAATCAAAGACTGATGAAAAGAAGGAAAGAAGAAATAATTATCGGAAAGTGAAGACTTATTAAATGTTTAGAGGAACACTGGCAAAAAAATGAGGTAAAGCATTATAAATATATATATATTTAGTACATATTTGTCTATTACAAATCCAGCTTTCTGATTGGCTGAGCTACTAGTGGTCTATTGGTGATAGGCCATAGTAGTGGTATCCAATGATAAACCTTCTTATACCTGGAATATACAGTACTCCTATTCTGACCAATCAGAAGTCACAGCATATTCACGCTGCGAGCAAAACCTGGAAACTAGGCCAAACATGGCATCCACTAAAATTTATATACGAGTGATGAAATCATGAAAACATTCACCTGAATGTAATGGAAAATTGTTCAGTTTGACATTTTCAAATAAGAAAATGAATTTGCTTACAGTGTATGTTTAGTTTAGTTTAATAGCTTAATCATCAAATATACAAGTAATCTGATGAAAGGTGGTCCAACAGGCCAAAGCCCCAATTTAAATGGACTACCAAAAAGAATACAACTACAGTATACATGTATACAATATTAGGATAAAACATACAAACTATGACCATGTGCACAGCAACACCCCTGAGCGCCCCCGCACTGCTTACCGTTCTCAAGGGAATCGAAAACAATCATCTAATTACTTGAAACAGCACAAAAACACCCAGAAACGCTACTGCACGCACACAGTGCATATCTATGTACAAGTCGGTAATTCGTAACTATTAAACTTTCTTAAAAAATGAGCTCTAATTGCCCATTTAAAAGTTAGATTAGTGTCTATCACTTTGATTTCCCTAGGAAGGGAATTCCATGCCCTTACAATCCTAGGAAAGTATGAGTGATAAAAAAAAATAGTCCTACATTTGAATTCAATAAAGTTATTTGGGTCATGTGACCTAATTGAGTATCTAGGCTCAGGTCTTCTTTGAACAAAATCATCTAAATTTAAGTTATATTGTCCAAGTAAACATTCATGAAATAGAAAACTAAATCGCAGATATCTCTGTGGTACTCGAGCGGAAATAAATTGAGTTTGGATAACCTCTGTTTATAAGTCATGTCTTTAGGATAATTTAAGATAAAGTTAGTTGCCCGGCATTGTATGTTTTCAAGAAGAAGTTTTTGATTGATTTGGGTTGGTGACCATAACTGCGAACAATACCCAAGCTGCGGTACGACCAATGAACAATAATTTTTAAGTCTTTACATAATCGTTTTATCAAACCGGCATTTTTCCAAACTTGTTTCAAGGAGAGGTTAAACAAACGCGTCAAAGAAGGTGCTAATCTCAACAGCACTTAACTTTAGCAGTTGTCCGGGTATGCGATCAGGTCCGCTTGCTTTAGTGTGATCTATGTCTATGGAGTATATCAACACCAATTTTATTTAAGCAAAGTAATTACAATCTCGTTTTTTTTGTGAGTGATTGTTTATCATGTGCCATTGAACTACTCTACGTTTTGAATGGGGAGACTACTGCAAGCAAAAAGGTAAAACTATCTGAAAATTTGGAACAATGTTTGATAAGACTTATTTACATTAAAGAAAAGTTGTTTATGGTTGATACTAAAACAATTAGACAACTTGCCCTCATTTTCTATGAGCAGATAGTCAACTCGGCTTCGCCTCGTTGATTATCAGCTCATAGAAAACTCAGTGTCATTGTTTAATTGTTAATTATACAATAACAATAATAATATGTAAATCTACAAATTCTGTACTGCATTTTGAACCCAGCCTATGCAAAATCAATGAAAATCGATGATTGGAGAGCTAATCAATAATTGCAAAAGAGCAAAATACTGCTGTTCAACCTGGTAGACCAAGGAATCCAGAGGACAATTTCCAAAAATGGATTGGGATAAAGAGGCAAGGAAGGCAGAAGTACGGGCTATCCAGATGCCACTGGCAAGGTGGTGTTAAATAAAAAAACGAAATGGGGATCCCGCAAAGAATGGTGGTCAAATAGCAGAAGAGTTGTTGGTGTTGATGTTAACAGGTTTAAGAGAGTTCAATCAAATGCTGAAGGATTGAGTTAGAAGGATTAGAAATTAAGAGGTGCTGGAAGAAAAATTACTGTTGCTACTGTACTCCACAAACCAATGCCAACATGAAAGAAGATTTAATGAAGAAAGTAATGTCAGGAGAGTAGGCAAAGAAGGTAAAACTATATATAGTTCATTATTTTCAGGTTATTTTCAGGTTTACTGTTACCATTACAGAGCTTGAAATAACGGCCGGCGGTTTTCCGACCAAATTTCAGTTTTTCCGACCAAATGCTGAAATGATCGGAAATTTTGTCCAGACAAATTTTGAAAAAAAAAATAATCTGTTTTTTTAAATGATCGGGTCGGCGCTCAACACTCCATTTTTCTTGTTAAATTTCCATTGGGTTTTCCATCAGTTTTGAGTTAAAGTTGGTTTTACACTTTACAGTGCACCTTCATGATCAAGACAGCTAATTAGGCTGATCAAATAGGCTTATTTGACTCTCCTGACGAAGGTCCTGAGCTCAAGACGTCGAGGAAACGTATTCTTTATCTTCCAGGTTGTCGAGTCGAGATAACAACAGTGCGTGATTTTTAATTCAAAACCATTGCGTTAAACTGACGCCATTGTAATCACAGAAACTTATCGTGTAATCCAGCTTTTCAGTTTAAAGTTGTTTCACAGTTACCATTTTAATTAAATTATTATTCACTGTAACTAATACGCAATTCAGAATTAAACATTTGTGTTTTATTATTACAAATAACAAGTAGAGTGATTTACTGCATGCTTGACAGAATTTACTCAACGGAGGGGGTCAAACTAAACTAAAAAATTTCCGACCAAATTTGAAAATTTCCGGTCAAATTTCATTTTGCTCGGAAGTTTTGCCGGACAAATTTTAAAATTATTTCAGGCTCTGCCATTACTGTATAGTCAAACTAGATGTTCTCTTGCGTATGACTTTGCAATATTGATACACAACATTGTAATTTTGATTGGTGGATTCAGCAACTTGCAAATGCTTTATCACGATTCCTTGACAGGTTGCTTAAAGTATTGGTTTTAATATTACTTTATTCTAATTACTCTTTCTCTTTTTACTCTTCTTTCTCTTTTTACTCTTGCAACTCCTGTTAGGTAATAGATACAATATGAGCAGCCAAACTGTATGGGATTTACAGTACATCTTTACATTTTGCATCTTATTTAAACTACGATGAGTTTATATCATGAATACTTTATTTAGTAGTCGTAGAAAAGGCACAAACAAATTATTTAAACAAGGAAAAAGCTCAATTTGAGCCAATGGGTCCATTAGTATGCTGTAAATCGGATACAGCATTGATGTTTTATTAATCAATACTGTATACGATTTACAACAACTGTTTAAACACTCATTTCTTTTGAATTTTCTTCATGAATTATTAATGAGTATTTTAATAATATATTACAAATATACATGTACTGTACTACATGTATTAAACGGCAGATCGAGCTGTAGTATGCATTTAGAATGCAAGTCGAAATGTATATGATTAATGTTCAAATTACATGTAACTGTTCAGGTTTATCATTAACAATCTTTGAAATATAAGCTGTTTAAGGTGAGAAATTTGATTGGAAAGTTTATGTAAATCAGGGGGGGGGGGGGGGTTATTCGATTTACAACACCTGATTAAACATTTATTTATTTTGAATAATCTTTATTATGAATTAATTGGATACATAATTCTAAGTTATTCTAATTCTTAATGATTAAATAATTCTAGTTATTATTTGATGTATTTTTATCTTCTTTTTAATTGGAGATGGGCGACCTGGCGGTCGGCATAGATAGAGATAGATAGATTTTAATTGGTTGATGGACTGCTGCATGTACGTCACTTGCAAATAACCACCTACAAATAATGGTCTGCTCATTCGTACTCTTGTTATTCTAGTTACTTTTCTTTCTCTTCTTATTCTAGTTTAAATTGTTTCTTACTCTTGCTGCTCTTGTACTGTAATTGTTAACTTTCTTACTTTTCTCACTCTTGTTATTCTAGTTACTTTTTTTACTCTTCTTATTCTCTTGTTATTCTAGTTACTTTTCTTACTCTTCTTATACATGTACTCTTCTTATTCTACATGTAGTTACTTTTCTTACTGTTCTTATTCTAGTTTAATTCTTTTTTACTCTTGTTATTCTAGTTAAACTTTCTTACTTTTCTTACTCTTGTAATTCTAGTTAACTTTCGTACTTTTCTTAGTCTTGTTGTTCTAGTTACTCTTCTTACTCTTGTTATTCTAGTTACTCTTCTTACTCTTGTTATTCTAGTTACTCTTCTCCTTACTCTTGTTATTCTAGTTACTCTTCTTACTCTTGTTATTCTAGTTACTCTTCTTACTCTTGTTATTCTAGTTACTCTTCTTCTTACTCTTGTTATTCTAGTTACTCTTCTTCTTACTCTTGTTATTCTACAGTAGTTACAGTACTTTCCTTACTCTTGTTATTCTAGTTACTTTTCTTACTCTTGTTATTCTAGTTACATTTTTACTCTTCTTACTCTTGTCATTCTACAGTAGTTACTTTTCTCACTCTTCTTACTCTTGTTATTCTAGTTACATTTTTACTCTTCTTACTCTTGTTATTCTAGTTACTCTTCTTACTCTTGTTATTCTAGTTAGTACTCTTCTTACTCTTGTTAATATTCTAGTTAGTTTTTCTACTCGATCTTCTTACTGTTGTTATTCTAGTTACTTTTCTCACTCTTCTTACTCTTGTTATTCTAGTTACTCTTGTTATTCTAGTTACTCTTCTTACTCTTGTTATTCTAGTTACTTTTCTTACTCTTGTTATTCTAGTTACTTTTTCTACTCTTCTTACTCTTGTTATTCTACAGGTAGTTACCTTTCTCACTCTTCTTACTCTTGTTATTCTAGTTATTCTTCTTACTCTTGTTATTCTAGTTACTTTTCTTACTCTTGTTATTCTAGTTACTTTTTCTACTCTTCTTACTCTTGTTATTCTAGTTACCTTTCTCACTCTTCTTACTCTTGTTATTCTAGTTGTTCTTACTCTTGTTATTCTACGAACTTTTTTTACTCTTCTTACTCTTGTTATTTTAGTTACTTTTCTTACTCTTGTTATTATTCTAGTTACTCGATCTTCTTACTCTTGTTATTTTAGTTACTTTTCTTACTCTTGTTATTATTCTAGTTACTCGATCTTCTTGCTCTTGTTGTACATTGTTATTCTAGTTAAGGTTACAGGATACCCTAGGAAGGCATCTCAAATTTTCACCAAATATAGCCAGATAAATGGAGAACACCATCAAATTATTTAATCAGAAATAAATAAAATGCTTTGTGAGATATACTCAGGTTTATTAAAATCAAGGTGCCTTCGCCCCGCGGTCGTAGTTCATCGCCAGTTTTACTAAAAACCTGTCAAATTGTCATAGTTACACTTCTGAAAGATATTTCTAAAAAAGGGTGTGCGCGTTTTCTTATTGTTTTAGTGGTTTGTCAGCTAGGGCATGTTCTTTCCCGACCTGGATAATTTTGCAAACAATGGACAAAAGAAGACCCGTAACTCGATTAATTTTACGTTAAATACAACGCGCGCACCCCCTTTTGTAGCCTTTATATACACCAATGATATGTACAAATTTGGGAGGAATCGGTTAAAACCCGCGCTTAACTTCGTCCTTTGAATGTGTGGATATGACTCAAAATTCCTTCGGCTGAAAATAGGCTTTGAATATTTCGCGGGGTTTCTCGCAATTTTTGACCTTTCTCCGCCCATTCTGATTGTAAAGATAATCCTGTTACTGTTAACCAATAACATTGCGACTGGCGGCTGGCCAAGTGCGAAAGAAAAGATCGAATCTCAGATGTTATTAGTATTATATTGAATGTGGTCGAAGATGCCTGCAAAGCGAAAGTCTAAAACTGCGCCAAGCAAAATTACTGCACGATCGGCGAAGAAGCAGAAGAGGAATGCCGGCAAGATTTCTGCTCCGCCAGAGGCAGATGCAAGTCTCGCTTGTGCAACATAAATCCCATTTCGCTCCCAGTCCTTGTCTATTTATTGGGTATTTGCAGTGGGCTATGGCAATCTTTACACTCTGCTGAGTTGTCGACCATTTCTTGTAGACATCCAGGATTAACAATATAATTCCAATGGCTAAGAAAAGTAACTAGAATAACAAGAGTAAGAAATGTAACTAGAATAACAAGAGTAAGAAAAGTAACTAGAATAAGGTAACAAGAGTAAGGAAAGTTAAGGTTACAGGATACACTGGAAGGTCAAAAACTCTCAGAAAATGATATTTTACATATTCGTAAAGCTGACTGATAGGTCTATCATCTGGCGCAAATTTTATTCAAAAATATTGAATGAGTTATCTATAATAAAACGATTCCGAAGTGTCTGTCTGTGGCAGGAAAGTCTGTTATTATTAACAGCGGATGAATGACAGCTCATTTGTATCAGATTATGCAGAGTGCATTTCTATCAAATTTCATCTTCGAAAGCCGGATACAGTCTCTCCGCTATACTTTCTTTTTATTTCCATTGAAAATGCCGACCGATAAGTCAAAGATTGGTAAAAGGAACAAAAGCGCGTTCTGTAAGGCTCGTCGGAAGAAACCAGTCACTGGCAAGAATAAAGGTGACAAAGCTATGTTCCCAGAGGAGAGAAAGAAATCTTTATCCGAGAGTGACAAGGGCCCATACTTTAACCAAGAAAAGCAGTGGCCAAAGCTTTCTTCAGACAGCTCTGAAGTTAGAGAATTATCCTCTCGAAGCAAACAGAAACTAAACAAAAGTATTGAAAGCCTTCAGAAAAGAAATGCCGCAGTCGCAGAAGTGACATCAGAATCATTATCCGAATCGAACTCTTGGGAATCGGTCTCAGATTTTGCATCGAGTGACAGTGAGGATAATATATTCGTCTCTTATCAACCACCCTTCTTATTCTAGTTTAATTCTTTTCTTTCTCTTGTTATTTTAGTTAACTTTCTCACTTTCCTTAACTTTCCTTAATCTTAGCTGTTATTCTAGTTACTTTTCTTACTCTTGTTATAATTCTAGTTACTCTTCTTACTCTTGTTGTAGTTACCTTTTTTCTCTCCTAGCTTTAATACTCTTGTTATTCTAGTTACTCTTCTTACTCTTGAGTAAATCTCTTCTTGTTCTACTTATTCTTCTTACTCTTGCTACTCTTGTTACTTTAATTTGTTCTTTTCTTACCCTTGTCAATTCCTAGCTTGTCCCTTGTTTAATACTTAGTCAATTTTTTTTTAAAAAACAACAACTTTTAGAGTTTTTTTACATTATTCGTGCATGTCTTACAGTATATACAATATATATGTGCTATCAACAAGTCATTATAAAGTTGTGGGCTTATCCCTATTCTGCATTATGTATACGTACATTCTTTGACAAAGAGTTAAATAAAATAAGTTTTCTATTTTTCATTATACAGTATATTATATAACTGATTAAAGTATATGCAAACCACGCGAAGTAGCGGAATGAAGTAATGAACAATATGTATAGGTATATATATATATATATATATATATATATATATATATATATATATATATATTCTACTTTTCTCTTGAGTGAATCATCGCATTATTCGTTGTCATGTTTTTGTGCAGGCAATTATGATTCAAATCTTGAATGTGTTTAAAGTTTCCTCGACAATTCGGGGGCTTTACATGTATATCTTCTAGAGGTGCGTGGCAGCTTTCTCCAGTCCAATCGATATTCATCATCTGTATGAAGGTCCACATAGACAAGGACAGGATGAAAATTAAATGTATAAAATCGGTTGTGACCAACGTGTACTCTGGTAAATAAAAGAGAACGAAGATTTATTACCTGAACTTCTCAAACTCATTAATAATTCATGAGCCGGAAAACATAATGGGATCAGTTACCGAGACGTTGTTGTGAAATGTCATTGTGGTAATAAACGCCCATAAATTAAGACAAGTTTTACCTCAAATTTCTCTTTAAATACTGATTTGTTTGAGAAGCTATACCATACACTCGAAAGCCATTTATTATCTGATTTGAAAAATGAAAACACCTCGAAGTGAGTTAAAAAACTCGGCTATCGCCTCGTGTTTCAACACACTTCTCGGTGTTTTCAAATCAGGTAATAAACGGCTTCTCGTGTATGATATATTGCATCATTACTTATATTGCTAGTATTAATATTAATATTAATATTAATATTAATATTAATAAAAGTACAGTATTTACTTTCACTGCATTTTATACAAAAGATCTTAACTTCACTTTATAGTGACGTAGGCTGAGGTGCCATTTATTATTGTTATTAAAATTATATTACAATACTCAGCCAATGTTTTACAGTATGGCAAAATGGCCAGTCCACGCTTAAGTGAAGAAACTCAACTTGACATGAGATTTAAACTGGAAGTTTTCAGCTTAGTTCTCCTACACTCTACTCCGTTGGAGCTACAAGTTCAAGTTGGGAGCAGATCGTGGGATGATATAATTTGTATTTTCAAAATATCAAAAATACAACTTCACTCAGAAAAATAGACGTCATGTACATGGTAGTGTCATTATTTACTGGGCAGGCCAGGATTTACCAAAAGACAGTACAATAAGTCGATAGAATATTAATAGATTGCCTGCATGTTTTAGTAGATCAGTGGCCCGTTCCTGACTGCAGATGCGATCTTTAGAATTTTTGGTGCACAAAATATGTTACGATACACCCACATTTTGCTCAGGATGCTTCACTTTTCATGTCCTTCTGGTTGCATGTACAAGAGATACCTCAAATGGTGCAAAAGGTAAACTTGGCGTCTAATCATGCATGCTCACCCTGATATTCTTCTGTCCAGTCTTCTTTGTGATTATTTAATGGAGCCATGATTAAGGAAATGATACAACGGGTTCCCTCCATTAATGGTCCATACCATCTATAGTAAAGTAGTGAAGCAAGAAATTTATAGTTTCTACATACGATGATTTATCGAACTCCCAATGTAGTTTAAAAAGAGCATATCTATAGGGTTAATCCATTCTACTCCTTGTAAAATACCCCGATCGAGATAAAGATTGTTAAAGCTCTTGCAAACTAGAACTCGATGAGTAAAACAGTATTTACATATGAACTAGTAAGTCTGTAATAGCATGCAGGTTTGTCGAAATGTTATTGCTTAAATACCACAATCACCAATCTTTTTCAGCATGATATTAGACAAAACGTAACAGCAGCATATATAAAGGCAAACAAAATTGTATCACATGCAGTTACACTCCATATTTCATGAAAATAATATAGAAGAAAATTACATACAAATTTGATATCCATCAAAATTTCTATTAATTTTTTAGAACAAATCCTGGAAGGGTTGAATTGCTGTTTTTCTCCAAGGTTGAGAAACACTTGGTTTTAAGAAATGATATAGGAGAATTAAAAGTTAATTCTCTGGAAGTTTTTTTAAGGGAATGTATATATTTAAACTTCTAATTTTATACAGACAAGATATTATTATATTACCTCGGTTGGTTTGTTTGTTTGTTTATTTGTTTGTTTGTTTGTTTGTCACCTGGTTATCTCAAAAAGCAATTACCATTGCACCGATTTTCATGTAAGTTATATGGAAGGGTTAACCATAGTTAAAGACCAACTATTAAATTTTGGGTGAATTTGGTTGAGAAATATTGGAGAAGAAATTAATGAATATTATGAAATTTTTAATAAAATTTTACAAAAAAGTTGAATTAACAAAAAAAACAGTGGACTTGGTAGTTTCATTATGTATAGAAGAGAGCAGTCATGAACCAATAGATACTGTATCAGTGCAACTTTTTCATTTTCATAATAAAATAAATGCAATCAAGCATATTTTATTCGTATATGTCTTCGCATTATATAGTATATACGAGGTACTCAGTTTTCGTACAAGTGCCTTCTAGTTTATTACGTGTTTTGAACTTACTTACTTGTGATCAAACAGTGATCCAAATGTTGTCAGTGACAATAGTAAATAGAGAATAACGCCAAAGGTCTGGACAAGAGCAGCCGACTAAAAAGATTAGTAAATAAAAGACAATATATATTAGTTAGCTCTCTTAAAGTGCCTATGAAGCGAAAATTATTATTGTCTTAAATGAAAGAACTCTCAAAACGACAAAGTAACATCTTTTGCAGATCTGCGTTTCCGCGCCTCGTTGAAATATTTCAATTTTTTGATATGCAAATTAAACACTTTGACGTCACACGTGTATAATGAGTTATCAGAGAAGGTTCGGTATCTTTGCTATTATCAAACGAAATCAATTAAAAATCTGTATGTCTAATGCTGTATGCGAAATAGACACACACGATCGGCTTCAAAGTGATTTCGTTTGATAATAGCAAAGATATAGAACTTTCTCCGATAACTCATTATACACGTGTGATGTCAAAGTGTTTAATTTGCATATCAAAGAAACTGAAATATCTCAACAACGAAGCACGGAAACGAAGATCTGCAAAAGATGTTACGTTGTAGTTTTAAGAGTTCTTTCATTTAAGACTAATAATTTTCGCTAAACTATTATGATGATCAAATGACAAATTTAAAGGAGTGTGAATTTTGAGTTTCCTTCATTATTAAGAGATCTTGCTTTACCAACGCGAACCAATTTTCAAACATCTAAAGTAGCCATAAGATTAAATTTCTTTGTTGAAAGTACATAGAAGCAAATACGAGAATTTTAATCAATCGTTTCTATGCATTGTATACACTTGATATATAGTTTTATTTCGACTGAATTGTACATGCAAACTCAACACAAGCAAGAGAAAAATTACATAAATGCACGTGCAGACACAATGCTGAAAAGGTTAAATATTGATCGATATACTATTATACTGACGAATTTCCAAGGGTGGGTTGACTACAAATTTTAGCTACAACTACTGCTACTTGTCAACAAATGTAGTTCGCTACTGACTACAACTAATGTTTCAAAAATGTAGCGAACTATATTTCGCTACTTCGCTGCTGCAAATTGAAGTATCCTACTATCCAAGTTCGTAATTTACATTTATTTAATATTTATATTAGTATGTAACTGGGACCTCGAATGGCAAGAAAGGTGATGAACAAACCTACAGCGGGCTAAAACCAAGTAACCAGCAACATGCAGTAAACACTAAACACTAAACACTAAACACTAAACACTAAACACTAAACACTAAACACTAAACAGCATTCTCATAAGCATAGTTTATTGAGTATTGGCAAACTCTGTTGACTGACTTTGACTGATGACAAATTCGAAAAGTATAGCGAAAAGCGATTGTTGTAAAAGAAAAGTAATCTGTACTTCACTGCTGAAAAAATGTAGTTCGCTACAGCTACAGCTACAGCTACAGCTACAGCTACAGCTACAGCTACAGCTACAGCTACAGCTACAGCTACAGCTACAACTATACTGTTTTGAAAAAGTAGTCAAAAACTACTCGCTACGTGAAAATTGTAGTTCGCTACAGTTCGCTACTACCCACCCTTGCGAATTTCTGAATAAATAAGAAACCAAGTTATTTTGTGTTTTGGGGTTGTGTATTCAAACCATGGTTGAAAAATAAAAAAACAGTTACCGATGAAATTGCCAGGTATTGATAATAGAAGAGCAGAACCAAAAGGAAGTGGCCAGAAACGTACAGCTTTAACGGGAGAGGTAGTGTTCTATTGTATTTTACGATAGGATATTCTACCTAGATAAACAAAGAAAAATATTTATTTATTTATTTATTTATTAGGTTTTGCCATGTATACTATAGATAATAATTACATTGGTGCATGTGTTGTGTGAGTGAGGCCCCGTTTACACTAGAGCAAAAGTACGCGGATTCACATTGTTTTTCATCCTCATGGAATGAAAAACAATGTGAATTCGGAACTTTTGCTCTAGTGTAAACGGGGTCTGAGTGTATTAAGTTTGAGTAAAGTTAATAATAATAATAATAATAATAATAATAATAATAATAATAATAATAATAATAATAATAATAATAATAATAATAATAATAATAATGGAAACTTTATTGAAATCTTTATATATATATTATAAATCTCACTAATTAAGGTAATTTATAATTGACTACTTGAACCTATTTATTGTTTATAACTATATAGAAAAATTTGAATTTAAAATGTATCTTCAAATGTTCATTAAGTCTGGATTTGTCCAATCCTTGTTTCTACAACAAAATATATAGTATGTTGTTCTAATGGCGATAGACATTATTTTCTTAATACAAAAATTTTGGTGTTTTTTATCAAGACCTAGATCGCTTAACATCTCCAAAAAGGTACGACATTCTTTTGAGAAAACACCTAAGGAACTGATTGACAAATTTACAAATTTGACAGTTTTAAAATGTTCCTTTTGTTGTGTAATTACATCCCTATATCTTGCTCTTTTGCGATCAACGTTAGTTTGGAGATTAGATTCATATCCGACAGAGAGTTCAAGGATATAGAGACAATCAGTGGAAATGGAAAGAAGCACATCTGGGCGATACGTTTCACCAGTTATAATTGATGGGCTCTTATATCCAGGAAGATCAACGAAGAGATTAGAGTTGTTGACAGGTTGTAGTGTTTTTGCAATAAAGTTGAGAACAGAGTCATGTCTCCATGTAAATCGTGGAAGGTACGATTGGCATCCAGCAACTACATGTAGGAGGGTTTCAGGGTTTAAGCAGAAGGAGCAATCAGAGTTCGACATTATTCCCCATTTAGTAAGGTTTTTGCGGGTGGGAAGAGAGTTATTGATGTAACGGATGGTAAAGTTGTAAATGTTCTTTGGTAAGTTTGATTGAGATTTAGACCATATGCTGTTTAGTTTCGACAGTGAGAATTTGATGACGTTAGAGAAGAAGGAGCCTTGGAGAACCAGATGATTCTGAAGTTTGTTCTGTTGTCCGGAGTTGAAACTTTTAAGAACTTCCTTTGTCGAGGTGTAAACGTCATATTGAATGTTTGTATGGTCACATGTTGATTTCCAGAGATCTTTTATTGAATCATTTGGAGAGTTTCTTAAGGCGTTACGAAGAACTGTTTGGCACTGAGTAAACTTGATAGATGGAGGGTAGATATTTAGACCAAACTTGTTACTGGTAAGGTATACATTACTTAAAGTTCCTGATACAGGTATTTCATGATCAAGCCAATTACGTATGTATTCGTTAACTAATAATAATAATAATAATAATAATAATAATAATAATAATAATAATAATAATAATAATAATAATAATAAAATAATAATAAAATAATAATAAAAAAGTAAATTTACAATCAAATCACAATAACAAATTTACAATTACGTGGCAGTGCCCACAACAGCTTAATGCCAACTACTGCGGTCCCAGGAAAATCAGAGTAAATAAGTAAATAATAAGATAAGTTTCAAACATCGGATGCAGCAACGGATCGTTTCGTTGAGACCCCGGGTTGTGTTGCATTTTGTGCAAATCGATTTCCATGATCTGGGGTCTTCAGGGTTGTAAATTTGATGTACTGCTGCTTTGTAGTATATTGAGTTTATACAAGCATGCAAATTATTAGAACTAGAATTGTTTTTTATCAAAAATTATGAAATTCTTTTCTTTATTCATGTTTGGCTGAGGGTAATTCTAAAATAAAATATTTGCTTCATGCATATTTAGTATGGGTGAAAAAAAATATAAACAAGAATTGTGAATAAGGTA
>OZ035997.1:43889935-44009935 GCA_964035015.1 Corallium rubrum
GCAACTTCTCTGATCAACCGTGTAAATTTCCTGTCGGTAAGATTCTCAAAGTTCTCCTCGGGAAGATTTTCAAATCTTCTCTCGGCGGCGGGGAAGTTTAGTCGCTAATTTCCCTCAAGTCATGTTATTACTTATAGTTTTGAATTCTCACAAACTCTTACAAGTGTTTGTATCAGGTTATATCAATATAGGAAGTCCATTAGTTTCTATTTCGTTTATGAAATATGACTAAAAATGTGCCATGACGTCACAAGCGAGTTTGCATATAACTGACACTGCAACCGACCAATCACAGCGTGCGTAAGATGTAATGGACGTATATACTCTGACGCTATAAATACGAGTAATAATACCGACAAATGCTTCAAACTTGAAAAAAATCGCAAAAAATACATAGTGTTCGATTATGTAAGGTATAATTCGATTATATAAGAATATTATTCAAGGCATTCAAGACTGAAGATTATGTTATATTTCATTTCCTTTCGCGTTATTTTTTTCAGTTATTTAGCTTTAGCAAATACATCTTTTGAGCTCCCTTTGAGCTAATTTATTTTTTAATTTGTGTCAACTTTATTAACAGATTTACGTTGAAGCTATAAATCGGGAATTCCTCATAAAGATAATTGACAGATGTGTGTTCTTTATGCAAGCTTGGAAGTCTTTTTTATTTTTATTCAAATGGAAGTCTTTTATATTTTTGTTCAAAGGTATAAAATGTGGATAAATATCTGTTCGTGAGCTCTTGACTTTTTGAGATCTTTAGGGATGTGTGTATATATCGCGCGATTGGGTGACCATGATTGAAGGGATTCAACGACGTGCAACCAAATTTATTCTCGAATACAACAATCCATATCTCCCCTACAAAGATAGACTTTTAACCTTGAAACTTTTATCTATTTCCTATTGGCATGAACTCAAAGACCTTGTTTTCTTTTTTAAATTAATGGATTCTATAATGTTGACATCTGTAACTTCATCCGGCCCAAAATATTGGTAAAATCAACCAGAAACAGTTCTTCTCTCGATTTTGTAGTTCCGAAATGTAAAACTTCTCTTTTTCAGAAAAGTTACTTCGTCCGAACTGTTAAACTCTGGAACACTCTACCAACCTCAACCCGTTCTCTTCCATCAGTTACTTCTTTCAGATCAGCTCTCTACCGCCACTACATGTCTGGCCTGAATTCTATCTTCGACAGTGATAACATTTCGACTTGGAAATCTATTTGCTCTAAATGTTCGTCCAACCATAATCTGGCTTCTTCACCTTATCGTCAATGCTGGTCTTAACTTTTTTGCTTTTCACTAAAGTTTTTTTTTGTTTAATTATATTATTTTATAATCATTTATGTCTTATTATGCTGTATTGTGCTAGCTGTGTTTTATATTATTTTATTATCATTGTATTTTTATAGTTTTTGGCAGTTGGGTATATACCTGTTGTAAACTTGCCTTGTTGTACATGTAATTTTCGTTTATATTTTTTTAGTTATTGTACAATGAAAGCTTAAATAAATAAATAAATAAATAAATAAATAAATAAATAAATAAATAAATAAATAAATAAATAAATGAAGGATGTTCCTGTGTGACCGGATGCATGGTTCTGTTCAAACGAACGACGACGAGGGATGTCTGGATGTGCCTGTGCATATAGTGTCTAGTGGTTAATCGCTACTGTTTTAAAGTGCCAATAAACTCAAATAAGATATTATATACTGATATGGATTCTATATATAAAGTGAATAGTTCAATGCCAAAATATTCGATTCTGACTTGAACTTTCATTTGTTGTTATACTGAGGTTTGTATTTCCAAAATGGCAATGAAGATGACGTCTATGTATAGGCATTACATTTTGTGTGTGTGTTTTAGGGGTTTTTCTTATGATAAACCGATTTACCGCTTGAAGATTTTAATGAAAAAAAATATGAAAAAATACAGAATATACTATTCAAGTATTCCATTAACATGTGAATTGGGTAATATTTCTGCTGTAACAGAACATTGTGTATGCAAATCATATATGCCTACATAGACGTCATCTCATTTTGGGAATACCAACCTCAACCTCAATATAACAACAAATAAAAGTTCAAATCATAAAATATTTTGGCATTCAACTATACACATTAAATAGAATCCATGCATATGCAGTAATATCATATTTGGGTTTATAAGCACTTTAACGAACTTTCGTTTTTACTTGTAGATACGCGAAGCCCGGTAGGAACGAGTATACAGGAACCTGCAGTGGGTGTCTGTACGGTCGAGAAGTTCGGAAGGACTATACGCTGAGCACAAAGTTAATCCAAAAAACTCCGAAGTCATTAAGAATAGAGATCAGTGTTCCAGACGGGGAAGCTAAAGAATTTCGTATATGGTACGGAAGCTTTTACAAGGCTTTATAGTTTTACGGATATATTTGGTAGAGTTTCCGAGTGGAGACTTATAGAGGTGTTGTAGAGGTGAGTGGTACATTTACCTATAGACTTAATATTACTGTTTGTGCTAACACTTTTAATATTTTCCATCATTGCTATTTGTAATTTGACAATTTTACTGTTTTACTCTGGTTAACGTCGGATTATTTTACTCTGACTAACAATCCAAACCGTTTTATATGTCATGCATGGGAAGTAAAAAGGTTTTATATTAGCTGTGTTACCAAGGCTCTTTGTCTGTTTGTAATTCAGGCCGTTCTTATTTCAATTGAACAACATTATGTGTGTATATTGATCACTTGAGATTAGTTTAATATACTACATGTATTCAGTCGATTCCTTTAATCTACAGTAGTATTTCATTCCAAAGTGATTCTGATAATAAAGTAAAGTCATAACTATAAGTACGTGTCCCGTTGTGAAAGTTGCTCGTTTAGGTTTTAGGTAGTGACTGCATGACGTTTAATTTGACCGCCTCAGCCGCGGTCATCCTCTGCAGATCAAGTCAAATGCCGCCAGGTCCGTCTACATTTGTCATGGTTAATTCATTACCTTGCTTATCGTTATTTAAGCCTGGTTTTCATTTGTCGCCGATCGTCGGCGATTTGTGATTTAGATGCATGTTAAAACGGGAAGTGCAGCAGCATGTTAAGTGATAAAGAACAATACAGAAAAGCAGTGCTTTTATTCTTTTACTTAACATGCATCTAAATCACAAATCGCCGACGATCGGCGACATATGAAAACCAGACTTTAGGCCCCGTTTACACTAGAGCAAATGTATCCGGATTCACATTGTTTTTCATCCTCATGGCCATGGGAATAAAAAACAATGTGAATCCGGATACTTTTGCCCTAGTGTAAACGGGGTCTTACGTTCTACTTACTGTAATGCAAATTATTTTTTACTAGTAATTTATGAGATGTACATAGTAATATACAATACAGGGTGTACAATCAACTCAGGAGGATTTCTAACTTTTAACTTTGATGCATATTTATTGCTTAGAGAGCGTATACTGTACATGAAATATAGTAAGGTTGGAACTGCCGAAATTATTAAACGTCTACATCTACATCTACATGAATTAAGTCGGTAAAAACCTATCGGTTATCACACCAACTATAAAATAAAAATGGTAAATAATATCTAAAAATCTAAATACCCAAAAAACAAAAACCTAATTAGTTATTACATACATTAAAAAAATCATTTAAGTTGTTTTTAAATTGGGAGAGACTGTCTGCGCACACAATCCATTCCTTGATCGTGCGGGGGAAAAAAGAAAATTTAAAAACGTCTTTACTAATTCTCGGAACTCTATATTTAAAATTGTGACTGCCACGAGTTCTTGTTTCGTTGTTTAGTTGCAAATAGTCTTCGGTAGTCGTCGTTTCTAACGTTTCGAGCGAAGGCCCTTCGTCAGAGACAAACGACGTTCAATAATGTTGGCAGTACTCAAACCTTACTATATTTCGATTAATTGTTTTTTTCTCTCTGACGAAAGGCCTTCGCTCGAAACGTTAGAAACTATCGTTCAATAATTTCGGCAGTACTCAAACATTGCCTACGCATGCAGCACACTACTTTTATTTCACTGTTTGGATATACTGTACTTGGTCTGCCAATTTTGAGGAAATTAAAAATGCTTAGCAAGTAGTTTCTTTATTAAATACATTTTAATAGAGTTTTTTTAAGACCTTAACTGACCTTACGTCTTACCTTTTAAACTTCCCGGCTCATTTAATGTGGAGATATGTCTTAATTAAAATAATTTTGTAGGTCTAATATCATTTATTGTATAAAGTTGTATTTTATCTTGTTTTATTGGATATAAAAAGTTTGTTTCCTAGGACATTGGACTGTGACAAAATATTCTACTGACACCTAAAATAATTTTACAGGTCTAATATCATTTATTGTATAAAGTTGTATTTTATCTTGTTTTCTTGGATATGAAAAGCTTGTTTCCTAGGACATTGGACTGTGACAAAATATTCTACTGACACCTTTCTGGCCAGACCTGCCAGAGTAGTTTCACAATTATAGTAATTGGTAAAGCAAAGTTTTTAAAGTGCCTACTATATCATGGTTGGGGATTTTACGTATTTAGGATATTTGGAACCTGAGAAGATTTCTAATCTATCTTCCAAACCTAAAATTTCATCTTCATGGACTTTTCCGCTGTTAAAGTTGACGGAAGTGACGTCAAAGCAGGAATTTGTTTATATAAAAAACACTTTACAGATTGCTGCTTTGACGTCACTTCAGTCGATTTTAACAGCAAAAAAGTCCACAAAGATCAAATTTTAGAAAAGGAAGATATGTTACATTTCTTTTTAGTAGGTTCTAACTATTTTAAATATGTAAAATCCCCAACCATGATATATAGCCACTTTAACCGTACCTTTTCACTTTTTTCTATAGCCTCCTGTAAACACAGTAACTGACCAATCACAGCATGCGTACTATGCAAGTTATTTTATAACATAGTCTATAATTAATTTCTTACCTCAGTGTGTGTCCAAATCTGATATAAGCATGAAAACCATAGATGGTCTTTCAATGTCGATGGGTGAATTCCAATAAAGGCTAATGGTATGTAGAAAACCTAAACAAAAATAATAGAAAATACTTTGTTTTTGTTTACAGCTGTAGTATCGAGGATTAGGTAAAATTACAAAATACAACATTGTGATACAATTACACGATTCTTGAAAATTATGTGAAATGAAAGGCCAGAAAGTGCATTTCTTTTAACTGGTGCATATGTAGTTTTTAGTCACATAGATGGCGTTCGCTGCATTGTTCTTGCTAGTAATTTTCCTGTAAGTTTGCAATCCCTATTTACGGGCATACTCACCCAAACAACAAATTGTTGCACAACACTTTGTCGCAACGAAGTAGTGATGTTATAGTCTTCTGAGCTATGGTGGACTTGATGGGCAGCCCAAAGAATGTTAATTTCTGAAAAGGTACAATTAAATTCTGCTTATATATCTAAGCTTCAAAATCTCATTAATAATTCATGGTAAAACACAAAGGAAATCAGTACCATGTCCGTGGTTTTATATCTGATAAAGAAACCTGATTTACATAAACTTTATCTTTGATTTTCTCGGCTTAGACAACGTTATTTTTCAAACTTATTACGCCAATGAACTTACCAAATGGGTCGTTTTTGAAGTTATTTAAAACATTCGCAGTACGTGTTTTATCAGATCTAAAACACTCGGCTATCGCCTCATGTTTTAAATCTGATAAAACACTGCTGCTCATGTTTAAATAGTAGTTCTAACTCGCATTAAGAAGGTGTATTTGCATTAATGCCAGGACCAACTGTGTAACACGGGCTCTGGCTTGAAATTATTATCACGAACAATTATTTGTAGGAAAGGTTTTGCTTGTAGAATCATGGTTATAGTTATAAGCCGTTCTTGCAAAAATATGGTTTTAAATGCTTGAAAGATTGTCGTAAACAATTTGATGTTCAAAGTATATATGTCAAAGACTTTCAAAGTATATATGTCAGAGACTTTTAAATAGCTGCGCAGTATCTCTAGCCCATATGTTATTTTGCGCAGCTAGTACTCTGAACAATTTAATCTCTATTTGTTAGCCACTGATCACTCTAATTATTATTATTATTACTAATAAGGGTACGAACAAAGAATTTCATTCATTCTGTTTTTTTAAAAGCTGGTTGTTTGTCTCACATAGTATATTGCAATATATCGTAGTGCTTGTCTTTGTTCTAAAATTTCTTCTACACTTTTAACCACGTTGGCAGCACTCTCTCGAGTTTCCAGTTTCCTGTTCGTACTCAATCTACAGTAAGCCTCTGATTTATATGGAACAGATGTCTGTTAGCTTTCATATAGGAGGAATGCATGGCTTTCTTTGCCACACAGATCCTGCCTGTCATGCAGTCAAATATTTTGCTTTATATAAATATAAGACGAGCAGCAGCCTTTAAACACCCTGTAATGGTCACTGGTAACGTTAAAAACGTACCATGAGCGGCTCTATGGAACCAATAGTATCCAAGGTCAACGCCTAGAAACGTTAAACACCACTTCAATGGTGACGAAAAGTCATCAGAGTTACTGTATATCGTTTGGTAGACAAACGAATAGCTGGCTATTCGAACATTTGTTGCCAACAACCTAAAAATATGCAAAATTATATATTTGGTATCAGTGCTCTTTGAAATTGACCTTTTACAACAACGTAAATAGATATTATTAAATATATGAAATACCTCAACAACGAAGCAAGGGTACGAAAAACTGCAAAATATGTTATTTTGTCATTTTAATATTTTTTTTTCAAATAAGACAAACTTATTAGATAAAGTTTAGTTGATAAAGTTTTTTCGTATGTTTTTGCTGTACAAGCTGTCGTAAGTTAAATTAAGAGAAAAATTCTGAGCTCTAGACGGGACTCGAACCCATAACCTTCCGAATGCCAGCCGGACGCTCTCCATTCAGCCACTGGAACTCAGATGGTAGACCGAGGTTGTTTTTGATATTTATACGCCTGGGAACTATAGTCAATCCGTACGTGTGAGTAAGCACGTTTTAAATAAAAGCTTTTGTCAGATTTTCTAATTTAAATAATTTTTTATTAATTTTCTACTTATGCAGTCGGATAAAGACATTCGTTAGAGAAAATCGTCATTGTCGAACATTCTAAGACGAGACCCAACTACACCTATATCACAACCTCGCCTACCTAATGTAGCAGGCTTCCCTATTGCTCAAAATCGAGCTCGTACCCAGGATCTTAACTCGGCACTCGCATACTCGCTGGAGCAACGCCAAGTAAGTAAAGAGGCTGGGTGCGAGGTTGAGTCATCTAGGCAGTGGGCGGGAACCACAGTACAGAGATCAGAAACGGGACCAATGGAGTGCAGGCTCACACGAAACTCAGCAGCTGGAATCGAGCTCGGGTTTGATATAGATCGAGAGTTTTTTTCATGTGTAGTGAATTGCTCACCCACCTTGGAATACTTGAGATAATTGCAGCTGACAAACTATGAAGTCCATCGTTAACACGAACTGTAGGCACATCTCGCAGAACGCCAAGTGCATACTCCGCGACCAAAAGGATTACGAAAAAAAGAATAAACTGAAAAGAGAAAAAAAAGATTCGTACAGGAATGAGCTGTGAGCTAAGATGGGGCCTTATTTATATGCATTGCTGCAAAACATGCATCATGCACACACACTTCAAATTAATAGCAATTACTAGTAAAAACAAAAACACGTAAAACATTAACGGAATGACGTTTTACTTGCGTTAGCAAATACAATTTTATAGATCGAAGGACCAAGGTACGTGCTTGATTATACATTCAAAACAAGTTGATCATGGCGAGAAATGGTAAGAGGCGGAGCTAAACCCCAAATAAACTAGTACCTATGTCGCGCAGTCGTCACAGTTCTGCGGTTCAGAAGAAAAGAGAACAATTAATTTATGCAATGTTGGATGAAATCTTCATTCGATGATCAGAAAATACTGAAACTTTGAGATTAAAAACCGCAACAACGACAAATAAATGCAGAAGATGACAAATACGATTTAGAAGAGAATTCCTAATATACCGAATAGTCGAATCAGATTGAAACGAAGGTGGTTCATGTACACTTATATTTTGCCATTTACCTGGACAAGGTTACTTCTGTTTATACTTCGACTTAGGCCCTGTTTACATGACGGCCGGCCAACCTCGATAAAAGTGTCTCAAAAACACCATTGATGCCATTTTTGGTTACAAGCAGGCAACCATGCCAGATCATATCTGATAGTATATACTTTGAACGTGAGGGGTGTTGCCAGCCGTAATTTTGAATTTATAGACTAAAATTTATGGTTTTTTAAAAACACACTGGAATGGATGGGATTTCTCTAGAGTCATGCAAAGTACGTTGGTGTTCTATTTTGAATGGCTCACTTCAGAATGCACCCAATCAGTGTGCGTGAAGTTATGATTAACTCTTTCTTGTCCGAATTGGTCTTTAGTATTTTATTCTGGCTAACGCCAGACGATTTTATTCACCTCTGGGGAAGCCCCCGGACAGGAATGAGTTATAAACTATCTCTTTAACCTAATTCGCATAACTCACAATGATATAAACAAACAAGAAATATGGTATAAATACACCTAAATAATTATATAACACTTCGAAGAAATGCTACAACAACATAAGCTTGCAAAGAATCAGAAATTTATTAGATCTGGTAGGTATAGGAAAGTCTCATATTCGTAAATTACCTCGTTTTATTTTTGCGTCTACTGAAAGTAGAGGCTATGTCATCGTCCTGGTCACTGATTCGTGACGTCATGCCACGTGTAGTGCAAATTTTTAGGCATACTTCTGCGGTGTGACGAACGCGCTCGGTAACAAGCGGAACAAAACCAAATTTCCTTTTGAGAGATGGAATAATGGCGCCATCGCATGTGGAAAGTCAAACGAAGCCATAATCTTTCACTCCATCTTCTTTTATATTCGATACAACACGGACGCGAATGTTGTATATAACACAGAAGATATTATAATTTGCCGATACCGCCATGTATCTACTGTTATAAAGCTGAGCTTTTGTATTACAGGGTAGTGTTACTTATATTGTTCCTTAGACATTTAACTCACCGGTTTTGGCGGTTCAACAGTGTTATCTTGTGTTACACGAACTGCAACCGGTCTAGTCATCTTGATCAATGTCTATAATCTACATTTCTATGGTGGTTTGCTTTCTTGTAACAAAAAGTTGGTTGCTTGTTGTGGCTGTTCTTCGAAGTGTTATATTTAGGTGAATTTGCGCCATGTTTCTTGTTTGTTTATCATTGTGAGTTATGCGAATTGGAATAATCAGAACTTCACGCACGCTGATTGGATGCATTCTGAATTTAGCAATTCAAATAAAACACAAACGTATATTAGACAGCTCTTTACAGATATCCCATCCATCACATTGTACTTTCAAAAAGCTCTATATTTTAGTATATAAATCAATAATTACAGATGGCAACCCCCCTCACCTTCAAAGTATGCACTATCCGATACGATTTGGCATGGTTGCCTGCTTAAGCTTGTAACAAAAAATGCCATCAAAAGTAATATTCTGAAGCCTTGGCCGTCCGTCTAGAAGTCAATTCTCGCATGTTGTTTCTCCTTGTTGTGTTTACATGAACAAGATTGAAAGTTTTCGATCTGATCGAAACAAATAGCTCAAGTCAACCCACGCAGTGGAGTGGAGTGGATTGACTTGAGATTTAAGCAAGGGTCTACTTGAAATGAATGTCTCCATTTTGATCATAGGCGTAGAGTTTTGTTTTTGTCCGGGGGGGCTGAACAGGGCCTTTAAGAATTTTTCCGTGGGGGGTGACCACAAAAAGAGAATCTTCTAGGGGAGTCCGGGGGCATGCCCCCCTGGAAATTTTTGAAATTTAGAGTCTCGGAAATGCCATTTCCTGCATTCTGACATTCTGAAGGGTAATTTTTAAGAACACTGAAGGTCATGAAATGTCATAGAAACTAGTTAAAATACAACACATTTCAAGAATTTCTCGATGTTGTGTTTACTGGGTTGTCTTATGTGTACATGGGTGCTTTTGGCTGACAGGAATGAGGCTGTAATAGTTACTTTACCCTAACCAGTAACCTATAATTGGTGAATGGTGATTGATGAGTCAGTTGCTGCAATTCCCCTCCATTACGATTTCAAGGGGGGCTAAAGCCCCTCAGCCCCCCCCCCCCCCTCCATACTCTACGCCTATGATTTTGATTCATCTAAACACGGTTTGACTTGAAAATGACTTGATATGCATGAATGAAGTTGGTTAGAAAATCGGCCACTTTCATGGGGCAGTTCGCAGTCCACGTGCGTGCTGGCTCAAGTGAGTTGTCGGCCGTGTATTGATGACGTTTACACGCAAGATATTTGTTCTACGCATGCGTAGCTAATACGGGTCAGCCCGTCGCGAGCCTCGACAGCCGCCATTTCCGATCGTGTGCAGACATTGAGGGAAGCACAGAAAATAGTGTTCCACAACCGAAACAATGTTCCAAGCAAATGGGATTCTCCATGTAAACATGTGCCCGGATTGACTTCACTCGCGTTTTTCGATCCAATTGGACTGTCAATCCGCTTCATGTAAACAGGGCCTTATTAACCTCTGTTGGGCTTTTGGTCGAAATTTTGCTATAAATTACCACAATGATTTTAACATCTATGAGATATTGTTTAAGATATTTCAGTGTCAGATGTGTTACACAACCTGAATCAGATTGAAACGATTAGGTTACTTCAAAATTGAAAGTGCTTATACCTAGCGATTTCTTCATATTCCCGATGTAAGCCTTATGAATCTCACAGACCAGAGGAGGTTGGACAAGTCACGCAAAGCATCATGGTCCTAACGCTAAAATCGATCAGTGTTGCCAACCTTGGGATTTTATCCCAAGATCTTGGGATTTTTTGAAGGAGTTGGGATTTTTTTGGGATTGTTTTCTCAGGGATTCAACCTTGGGATTTTTCTTGGGATTTTTCCAGAGCGAACAGTTTCGGTTTTAAAAAGCTGATTTCAATGTTAATCGTATTTTTTAAATATTTACTTGATCATTAGATCATACTCAGTGATCATACTCCACTAGCCCTGCGTTCTTCACGTATGCGTTTGATTTAGACAAGATGAAGTACTCTATTCAAATGAAGTATCACTGATACAGTGGGCTCAGATTGCTATATGTGAAACACGTGCACGTCCATGTGAAACATGATGTCGATGCCAACGAAAAAAATTCGGAACATGCATATCAAACGGCGATAGAGACCTGGGAAATAGTCAGTAAATGAAGCTGTTGTTGAACCTGGTAAGCACTAAATGCCATACCGTGAGGCCCCTTGAGCCCGCATTCGGCTAATTTTATCAGCGGTATAACCGGTATAGTAGCAAGTGTGGCATCTACATTAACGAAACAATGCTGTCATTGTTATCGTCCACCCGAAACAGAGAACGTAGTATTTAATTTACAATATGACGAATACAACACGGACACGAATATTGTAAATAGCTTAAAATACTCCGAGTCTTTGATGTTAATATGAGTAATATTTGTTCAGATTAATTCAGAAAAAGCTCAATTTTCAATGTTTTAGAGCGGAGATAGACCTGATATACTACCACTAGTTGTATCAGATATACAACCTCCTTCACGGTCGTGATTTCTTTTGTGTTTTCTTCATGAATTATTAATGAGTATTTTGTGTGTATATATATATATATATATATATATATATATATATATATATATATATATATATATATATATATTTATATCACGATTGAGTCGGTTTTCTTTGATGTACCGCGGTGTATATACAGGTTATATCCCGTGCACAAATAATTGGATAAAACTTGTCGACAAAACTCGAAAAATCTTGATCGAAACTCTTCGAAATTGACGAAACCTTGTTCGAAAACCTCCTCAATCGTGATATTATAAGTCGGTTATATACCTCGAACTTGGGATATAAGTCATATATTGACCCGAGGGGCCGAACTTATATTCCGCGTTCTCGGTATATAACATATATATATATATATATATATATATATATATATATATATATATATATATATAATGGGGTTTTTTTTGCATAAAGGCTCAGATAGCTATTCTTTTCACAACGAGTTCGGTTTGCGATAAATTACAAGATTTCCTATAGAAATCGGACTATTTTCCAGTCATCAAGCGGAACTTCCTTCTCACGTATAAGTGAAATTTTAAACGTAGGTTGCTACAGAGGTTAAGCACGGTTAATAGAACATCGGCAGCACAATGATGTTAACTACAACACTTGCGTAGATGACCGTAGTATTGCGGGCTCAAGGGGCCTCACGGTATGGCATTTAGTGCTTACCGTTGAACCTTGGGATTTTTTGGTAAAAAATAGGGAATCTTGGGATATTTTCAGACCTTTACTGGGATTTTTATGAAACTTGACTTGGCAACACTGAAATCGATTCATTTTGCATCTGACCGCAGACGAGGAATGAACTCTCCTCTGTGGATGAGATGCACAAAAACTGTTGAAAACTCGTCACAGTTGATCCAGAATTTATAAATCTGATGGGCAGGAAAATACGAGAACAATCCGTGACGATCATTGATCAGATTGTGCTTTATTTGGCGTATATTCATGACAATGGCGGATGGGCATTCAAGATAGTTTTCAAGGACTACTCAATCCTTCGGATTCGACGCATTTTATGTTACAAATAATGGACCAAATCAGAAATGAATTTAGATATTTACAATGGATGATTTGGTTGTGTGGTGCAACGTGTGATTCGTTACAACTGGAGAAAAGCGTGAGGTGAGATTTGAGAAATCAACATTATTTGTTGTTTAGTGGTTTATGATTTCCCTCTTCCTTCATACTTTAGCTTACTTGTATCCCAAATTTTATAAAATTGTGAATAAAGCTAGCCTAAAATTTATCATTCAATAACTATCTGTATTTTTCTTTGTATTAAGGTGAATTCAAAATCCAAAATCGAGATAATTTATTGAATTGCCTCCAGAATCTATTGATAAACTTGGTATATAACTGGCCAAATGTTCAAATATTCCTATTTTATCAAATAAAGTGTATAGTATTTCCTGTATCCTAAATATATATGTAAATAAGGAACTTGAATAAAATTAAAATGTTGCTCAATATTGATCTTACATTTTTGCAGTCAGGCACCACCCCCCCCCCCCCCCCCCTGCCAAGAAAACATCAACTTTAGAGAGGGCATCAGAAAAGTGAATGGGTAATCAAACTATAAGACAGACAAAGTCCAGCCCAAGGGTGTCTGTCTTAGACAGAGTTCACTGTCTATCAGTATGTACATGCAGTAGCACTCAAAGGCAAAGGGATGAATAATATCCAGGCACTTAATTAGGCTTTGAGATACAGCATTTGAATTGTATACTATGTGAGATAATACCTCTGTTAAAATTTTATTAGTTATATCCACAATTATGCATTGTTATGTAATTATACAACTGATAACATGCAAAATATTAAACTACATATTTGAATGTTATTTGGCAAAAGAGCATCCATCAATTTATAATCATAAAAATCCTGTTCAGATTGGTGCTTGTGCCCAGGCAAGTTATTCCAACACTGACATCTGTGCTGTATCTCTTCACTTCCTGTAAAAAATAGGAAGTGAGATGGAATTATTAACCCTTTCATGTCTTAAAGTTGACTGTATAGCCAATGCCTAACTATTGTATTCACTTCATGGGTGTACAAATCAAAGGGTGGACACAAGGGCACATGCCCCCCCCCCCCCCCCCACACACACACACACACTTGGCTAAAGTCCTATAATAAATATTTGTATACTAAAAAACAATACGAACAACAACAACAACAACAACAACAACAAATTATAACAAATTAGCAAAAAAAAAATTAATACTACAACTATAATATATTATTCACAATAACAATAACCAACAACAATAAACTACAAATAATTACCGACACATCAATTTTAATAATCATATGCTGCCATGGAACACAATGTTATTTAATATATAAAAAAATATCTATACATATCAGGCCTGTATACATATATAGCAGATCTTTAAGAAAGTTCAGTACATTCTGCAATAATATTTACAGAATATATGTAGGCCTGATATGTACATATTTTTCCAGCATGATGGTGTTTTAATACAGCGAGGTCAAGCGTTTTGCACCATAAAAACAGACAAATACCAAATTTTACTCTTTAATAATTGTCCACCACTCATTCTACACTTACTCTAAAGAATAAAGCTCGAAATATTAGGAAACTTCCAAAATTCTTGAGAAAAAAACAAGGCTTTAGTGGCGAAATAGCCTGTAAAGGCCCTCTTAAATTTATTAGGCGCCATCTTAGCAAATGCCGAAATACCATGGTCGATTCAAAGGCGAATATCTCGAAAACGGTTGAGAGGTCACCGGGGGTCGTCTGGATAGAATCCAAGATTAGACATTCGTTCAACTTATTACGCAAAAATTAGAGAATTCGAACCATGGGAATTCGAGATTTTTTGCTTTGAATATTGTTGACAAACCGGAAGTCGGGTCTTCGCTTAGGGCGACGCGACCTACATAAACCATCAAAATAAAGTAGAAAAATACATTTACCTTGCAAAATCCTGCAGATATGGATAGTCCAACAATATATCAAACGATATCGCTGCTTTTTTAAAGAAAAAAATGAATGACAATAGCGTAATATTCGGTATTCTAAGTCCAATGCAAAATTTTCAGCCGATCAAACGATTGAGAAAATAAGCCATTTCATTGGTCGAGATATTCACGTGGTACTTGTCCAACCACCTCTGCTCACAGACTAAATCTTTCTAACTCGGTAGACGTTACATGCGCATGCGTGTCTATTATTTCTCGCCATGTAATAGCATTGAAAAAACATTCAGAAAAAAGGATCACTCATAGTCAGATCTAATAGTCAGATCTAGTGCATGTAATATGCATGAGATCGGTCTAAGTCGAAACGCGCTTATAGTGTGATCGCTGCATGCGTGCATGTAATGTATTCAATCCCATGCAATTAAAGTGTTCGCACGACAAAATAGTTAGTAATAATAATTATCATCCACCCATTGAAGGTTGCAGTCTGCATGGCAACCGAAAGCTCGTATATTTATATATATAAATCACGTTGCTGGTTGGTGCTGTGACCATGGATAGTAAAAGACTGGATAGGAAACTTGATGGCGTGAGCATAACAACCTAGTATATTAAAGTTTAGGATTAATACAACTTAAAATGAAAATCTGCCTGTAAATACGACAAAGCCACAATACGATAAAATGCCCGTATATTCTTACTCATTTTAAAAGAAAATATCAAGGTTTACTAGTTAAAATATGCATCCCAAATTCCGAGCAATACAAAGTATTTTGGGACGCCAGTTTATTTGAAACAACACAGGAAACATCAAAACAAAGATCAGCAACGTTTACCTCGAACACTCGAGATTGTGGCTTAGGCAGGTTTGTAAGGCGATAAAATCATTTGAAACGTCAACATAGTCATATGAAGAATTTGTAGAAAAGTTCACTTAAAAACCTCAGTAAACAAAGCATACTATACTCATGCCATTCGTGACATCACAATTTGCAACTAGGTTTCAACCATTTTGCAAACTGCAGTGAATGCGATTTAACCAATCAAAAGACTCAAAACACCCCATGACTATTAGTTTCCTATCCATTCCTTTTACAATCCATGGTGTGACTGAACGACTAATAACTTATATATGAAATAAAAGTAGTATGTTGCGTAAGCAGTGCTGAAATACAAAACGAAATATATAGTAAGGTTTGAGTACTGCCGAAAATATTGAACGCGTAGTTTCTAACGTTCCGAGCGAAGGCCCTTCGTCAGAGAGAAACAGTAAAGAGTCTAATACTTATATGACATGAACAACTCGGCCGGCTTAATGATACCCTAGTTAGGTTTGCTAGATTTTTTGTTAGATATTTGTATTTAGTCGCATGGAAAAATATAGGCAAGACTTGTTCGGAGGTGATCGAAGCTGGAGCTAAGTCGTTAGCTCACTAAAATATGCATCACAAAATATGCATGTCTGTTCTATATTTTCCTATAATGCTATATATTGTGAGTGGTTGTTTGCTAAGCGTATTTGACGCATGCAATACACCTTTTCGATAATTACGTCACGCTTCATGAAAACGAGGCTCCCTGGCCAAAGTTTCACAATTTTGATTATGGTAATCCCGCCATTTTTGTTTATGGAAGAAGGTGGCTAATGTAATAAATACATCGTGTACGTATGTTATTAGGCATTTCATAAGCTTTCATTTTATGTATATTTTAAGTTTCTGTGTTGTGTGTAACTTTTAAAAATGTCCAAAATGTTCGCACCATATATTGCTCGTCAAGTAACATTAAATGGACTTCTCACAACTGTTGTAGAATTTCGGATATTGTTTTTAAAATACATAACACACAACTTCGAAACATATATCAAACAGAAGATACTGTAAAATGCTATTTGCGGTAGAACTTTCAAGTTTCTAGCTTAAGGGTAAGTATTTTAAAAATGGGGAAACGTACTATTATCTGTCTGTTGGATATTTCTTAAGTTTGCTTTGTTAACACCTCAGACCAAGATAATAGTACGTTTTCCCATTTTTAGAATACTTTCTCTTAAGCTAGAAACTTGGAAGTTCTACCGCAAATAGCATTTTACAGTATATTCTGTTTGATATATGTTTCAAAGTTGTGCGTTATGTATTTTAAAAACAACATCCGAAATTCTACAGTAGTTGTGAGAAGTCCATTTACTTACTTGACGAGCAATATATGGTGCGAACATTTTTTGGACTATACATCAAATGAAAGCTTATGGAATGCCTAACAACATACGTACACAATGTATTTCTACCATATATAGTTTGGACGTTATTAGCCATCTTCTTCCATAAACAAATATGGCGGGATTACCATGATAATCAAAATTGTGAAACTTTGGCCTGACGTAATTATCGAAAAGGTGTATTTAACTGATCTTTATTGAATTCTCTCTAACTTTTACGCACAAATTTTGGTGACGATCCTTTCAGGAAAAGTGCATTATTTAAGAAATATAGAAAACATTTTCCGTGTTTCTATATAGAGTTATAAACTCAGGGGAAATTTGGGAGAACGAGAAATTGCAGTATACTGACGCTTCGCAGGGCGAGTATTTCCACACTATTTGGAGTTATTCCAAACTTCCACAAGTGTTTCTATAACTCTATAGGAACACGGAAAAAAATGTTTTCTACTTCCTTGATATTATAACACATCAAAAATAGATTGAACGCTAAAATTAATCCAAATATGCAAAGCGTAAATTATCCGTACTGTCCATGGATGGCGTATTGGATGGTGTATAATGCATGGTGTTTCTGTACAAATTGTGTGTGTATATATATATATATATATATATATATATATATATATATATATATATATATACCGAGAATTGACTGTAACAAAGTGATTACAGAACTTGTCAATGGTTTTAGAGCGCTCAATACCATTACCGGTAGAGCGGATAATATTTATTTATTCGGTAGACTTGCTGTGCTACTCGGAGTTTCACGCAGTAAAGCGATCGTCAGGCAACTGACAGATCTGGTGAAGCTACTCTCTATTTACAGTGTGATATTAGGTATCGTGTTTCATGTCTGCACTTGGTGAATAGTTCGGATCGTTTGTTCAATAGTGAATTGTTCTTGTTTTTCATAATTGTTAGTTTTTCCTCGAGGCAAAGGTTGCACCTTCTGGAACCAGCTTCGGGCTGAAGATCACAGCTACGGCAAACCTGAGGCGGGTAAACTTCTTAGACGTAACACTTGACTTGACTGACGGCACATACAAACCGTACAGAAAACCGAACGACGACCCCCTCTACATCAATCGCCTATCTAACCACCCACCCGCTATCGTAAACCAACTACCTTCATCCATTAACAAACGCATCAACAAACTCTCATGTAACAAACAAACATTTGACGCTTCATCCCAACTGTACAACGACGCTTTAAGACAAAGCAACTTTGACGCAACTCTAACCTACGAACAACCCACAAGTGACGAAAACAACAGTGACAGCAACCGAACACAAAGACGAAACAGACAACGCAACAATATATGGTACAACCCCCCTTACAGCAAGAACGTAAAATCAAACATCGGACAACGGTTCCTTCAACTGATTGACAAACACTTTCCACCTTCTAACAAACTACACAAAATCTTCAACCGACACAACGTACGAATTAGCTACAGCTGCCTTGACAACATGAACTCATTCATAAACAGACACAACAGGAAAATACTAAACAAACACACGAGACACACGAACACAAACAACACAGACGACACGCGGCAGTGCAACTGCAGACAACCCGACAAATGCCCGACCGAAGGTAAATGCCTTACAAAAAGTGTGGTATACCAAGCTGAAGTTTCGACAGACAACAACGAACCAGCAAAGTACATTGGAGTTACCGCCGACGACTTCAAAACGAGATATAGAAACCACGCCAAATCATTCACTCACAAAAAATACTCAACGGAAACGGAACTGTCTAAACACGTATGGAAATTGAAAGCAGCAAAGAAACCATTTTCCATCATATGGTCGCTTCTTAAGAATGTTCCCGCCTACAAAGCTGGTTCCAGAAGGTGCAACCTTTGCCTCGAGGAAAAACTAACAATTATGAAAAACAAGAACAATTCACTATTGAACAAACGATCCGAACTATTCACCAAGTGCAGACATGAAACACGATACCTAATATCACACTGTAAATAGAGAGTAGCTTCACCAGATCTGTCAGTTGCCTGACGATCGCTTTACTGCGTGAAACTCCGAGTAGCACAGCAAGTCTACCGAATAAATAAATATATATATATATATATATATATATATATATATATTATGTAATCTATCCATGTTTTCCATAGAGTTTTATAAAATAACATTTTGAAAACAAGCGTGGCGATTGGTTGAAAGCCGTGTTTCTATAACTTTATGGAGACACGGCAAGCTCCACGCCATTCAAACGCCATTATGAAGAGTAAGGAGAATTTACGCTTTGATACAGACAAATTTTATTTTCGACGGGTTATTTTATCAAGGAAATAGAAAATATTTTTTCCGTGTTCCCATACAGTTATAGAAACACTTGTGGAAGTTTGGGAGAACTCGCCCTGCGGGCTCCTGTTCCCACTACAATTTCTCGTTCTCCCAGACTTCCACTCGTGTTTCTATAACTCTATGGAAACACGGAAAATGTTTTCTATTTCTTAAATAGAACACGGCTTTTACATGTAACCAATCACCGCGCTTGCGTTTTCGAAAGGCTCTATAATCAGTATTAGGAATATATGCAATTTGTTATAACTATAAGCTGCAACAGCCAACACTCATGCATGCATGCAATCTCAATAGATTTATTCAGTCCAGTCATAATATATTATATATTATTGTATCTAATAACCTTTTCCAGTTAGTCAGTCAACTGCACGAGCGTCCTATTTTATCTAAAACTTGCAAATGAGTTTAGCAAACAGCTATAAATAAACGCGTGATCATCACGAGACATTCAACTTGTGTCAGTCGATCCTATAATGATTTTGTAAATATATAGTCATCATTCCTAACGGCTCTCAGAAACCTTTGAATTAGTGATAAGCATGCAGTGTAAATCCGTAAAAGTGTTAACAGCTAATCACTGTATCGACACGCTGTATCTACAAGCATTGTTTGTGTTCTCACTGGAATCGAGAGCAATCAGTTCATTACCGGAAACAATACGAAAACGCTTGGGAACGTCACCGTATGCACATAATCTTTGACTCGTAGTATTAAAACGCCAGTATATACTAAAAATGTTTTAAAATTGTTTGTGATATAATCTCTATGCCTAATACGTATTTCTAAATAGAGAGATAATGACGTTTTTCCAAACAATCAATCAGTTTGTTTATATATTTATTATATATACCTGCTTTTCGCTGCTTGAATTAAATTCCTCAACAGTCATCGTATATACGTGTTGACGTTCTACTCATCAAACCAAACTCCTCAGATCAGATATCAAATTCTAAAAAGCAACCAGAATGATGCTGAAATAAGTACAGTAAATGCAATATGTGTTTGTTATACTTATACATGCACGGATGCACTCAATAAGGGATCAAAAATAATTTCAGCAAGAAAATTATTGCATATATATATATATATACAAACATGCAGCATGAGAGTGCTTATAGTTCCTGCCATGGTGCCTTTGTATGTACGTATGTTTATGTTATATATAGCTTATATACTCACTGTGACTGTAATTTATTTATTAAGCGTTTTTTTTTAATAATAGCATGCATTATATAGTTATTTATAGGAATTCTAACAATATATAGTCTATATATAGATCAGTGCACGATAGAAAAACAAACTTTGAAAATCTATTATTTCAAATCCAAGTTGTAGTTGTAATCAGCCCCGCAGATTTACAAACAATATTTAGCAATGCAAAAAATATATTTTGTATGCCCTTTTGAATGTTTGAATGATAAGTTATATTCGTCATGTGTGGGCGATTGTTTATAAAATATTCTTGTTATAGTATACTGCATGTGGTCTGTTGCCAATATTGTTCGTTTATTCAAAGTGGGTTTGTTTGTTCATTTCGAATATAATGTGAGTCTTCTTAAGTGACTTGTTTGTTACGATTGCTTTAGTGGGTTTGTCTTCAGATGACTACATATAATAGTGATTAGCAATATATTCCATATATCTCTAATCATTGCACACGACATCAAAATGCGTGCTAATATAATATATTTTGTTATAGCTGGACGAAGCTTCGCGAAGTCTGCCTAGACGAAGCTTCGCGAAGTCTTCTCGTGATCTCGCGATATAGCCAGTACATAGCTAGAAATTGACAAATTGTATCTCTTCTTACTTTCTAAAATTGCACGCAGGGTCTTAATTTACCCGGCTCTCTTGTGTAAAGACCCTGGGTGCGAGGTTGGTATAGTGGGTGCGAGGAATAACACATTTTTGTGCAGATTATAACCTAACTCAATGAAAACTTGCAGAATTAAAAATAAACAAAAATTCAGTGGTCAAGCCACGTTTACTGTGACCTAAATAATTTTGAACGAATCTAAAAAGTTAATGATTCAACCTTTTGACATTCCGATCTATAGTGTCTTCAGGCGTTAATTGTGAATACAGGCTCCTTTGCATTGCCATCGCCATTTAACCCTTTATTCACCAGGTTTCCGCGTGCTCCCCCCTTGACGAGTAAAATCGTCTGGCGTTAGTCAGGGTAAAATTAATAAGTAGACAAAAAACCACTTTGATCAATAAAGGGTTACAGTTGATGTCACATTACTTTACCGCCGTGTGTTGCGAAGTTCGTTGGGAAGTTCAGATATTCGTTCAGAAGTTCAGAATTACGTTGCCAAGGTTGAAAATCATCCAATCAAATTGCGAGCTTTGGATCAAAACTCATTCTGATTGGATAATTTTTCAACCTTGGCAACGTAATTCCGAACTTCCGAACGAATATCTGAACTTCCCAACCAACTTCGCAACACACGGCGGTAAAGTAATGTGAAATCAACTGTAAAGCGGAAAATCTTTTAGCGGTTTTGAACAGATCAGCACGACAAGAGCATTCACGGAAAATTTCAAGCAAATCTGCTGCATAGTCTTTGATCTATAAACTATCAAAGTTTGCCATGGCTTATTTTTGAAGAAATTAATCGCTCGGTTAGAGTGCTTGATGACGTAGCACAGATATAGATATATGTGGATATAGATACATGTGGATATAGATACATGTAGATAATATAGATATACATGTAGATATAGATATGCAGATATATAGATATAGATATACACTAGCAACATGAGACCTTGCATTATTTACGAGGTATTGATATTATTACACTTTTCTGGTAATTTAAATAGAATTTTTTTTTCTGCATTTATTTTTTTCCGCATTTTCTAGATCTGTTATATGAGTATTACTTGATTTATTAAAGTACTTAGTTAACAACAAATATGCAAATTTAGGTGAATTATATGTTTATCGAATTCTCTAAATTCAAAGTTTTATTTATGTACATAATTATACACGTTTGTAGTTAAATTGACAGTGACCTGAAGTTCTTATTTGCTACGATTTTGTTTGTATTTATTTTTGCTATATATCAACTACATGTTAAATTTTTTGCCAGTATATACATCCTTGTATGACTAATTGGGTTTGTTGTCGTTCGTTCGTTCGTTCGTTCGTTCGTTCGTTCGTTCGTTCGTTCGTTCGTTCGTTCGTTCGTTCGTTCGTTCGTTCGTTCGTTCGTTCGTTCGTTCGTTCGTTCGTTCGTTCGTTCGTTCGTTCGTTCGTTCGTTCGTTCGTTCGTTCGTTCGTTCGTTCGTTCGTTCGTTCGTTCGTTCGTTCGTTCGTTCGTTCGTTATTTTTTTATAATTTATAACATTAATTATGAACTCGAGGTATATATCAGTATTATAGCCACTATGCGTCGAATCTGTTATATATATATATATATATATATATATATATATATATATATATATATATATATACAAATCACGTTGCTGGTTGTATATGTATATGTATATGTATATGTATATGTATATGTATATGTATATGTATATGTATATGTATATGTATATGTATATGTATATGTGTATGTGTATGTGTATGTGTATGTGTATGTGTATGTGTATGTGTATGTGTATGTGTATGTGTATGTGTATGTGTATGTGTATGTGTATGTGTATGTGTATGTGTATGTGTATGTGTATGTGTATGTGTATGTGTATGTGTATGTATATGTATATGTATATGTATATGTATATGTGTATATGTATATGTAATAGAAAACAAATTCATTGAGTACATTTAGTCCGTTCATTGTTCATTTGATTTGTCTTGTTGAAAAGTTCATAAAGGCGTATAGGGGGGGGGGGGGGGGTACGTCCATATAAACATGCAGTATTTCAATTTGCACTGTATCGAGTGTAATTTAAAAAAGGGAAAGGATCGATTTGCTTGAGTCTGTACGCAACCTCGTACCCAGGCTCTTTTTAGCCAGCAGCGCGAAGAAAAAGACCCTGGTAAATGGTAATCATGGTCACGTGACTACCAAAATGTGGGTCCGTAAAACTCGATGTTTTCCTCGGCGGTTGTCACAAACTTTGTTTGGACAGGGGTGGGGTTTTCCGTTTGAGAAAAGACTTCGCTTTTGAATTCAAGGGTTCAGCGCTACGTGCATGGGCACGATAAGACTATGAATACTTCCGAAAAACGGCTGTTCACAAAAAAACGGCGAGAGACTCGCGGCGCAAACAAGCGAAGAAAAGAAGCAGCCCACGTGCAGAGGGTAAATAATTTTAATATATACCATTTCAAATTCTCATTTCTTCTCTAGCTGCTCAAGATTTAATTCTGCTATAATGCTTTATATTCTTATATACAACTTGCATGTTTTGATGTGAATACTATACGTAAATTAGTGAAGTGTTAGCGGAGAGAAACTCGAATGGCTCGACGATCGTCGACATTTACCCAGACGGCAGAAGTTTTAAATTGGATAAACAAAGGCGACAAG
This sequence comes from Corallium rubrum, assembly GCA_964035015.1. NCBI lineage: Eukaryota > Metazoa > Cnidaria > Anthozoa > Scleralcyonacea > Coralliidae > Corallium > Corallium rubrum. Next base: position 43,913,633 of record OZ035997.1, read on the forward strand.
TAGCCGATGAAAATATTTCAGCGCTTTGTATTTTTACGATGTATTTGGTGTGATGTATGTTGTGTATATATATTATTCGTTTAAAATTAATGATCAACCTTCAAGTTTGAGTACTGATAATCTCTGTTTATTTCACTTGTTTATATAAAGAAAATTGTCTCTCGTTCTGTAGCAAGAGCCTGGGGGGCCCTGTCACAGGGGGGCCCCTGAGCCAGGATGTCGGATGTTCTTTATGGGGATTCCAGCATTCCGTCATTTTCACGTATTTATTGGGAAATCGTCAGTCGTCGTTGAACTGGATGTAGCTTTCCATCATTTAAATATTGGTATGAAGTTTCAAACAGTTTCATAAAAAATACAGGACGTTGCAACAGGTTAATAAAGATACCAATCTCGTTCCCAGAGCCCACGTTCCCCACCCGGGAACATGGGCTCTGGGAACGAGATTGTGAAGGTAGGCGTTTTGCTCACGGTCAAATTACCGTTTTTGCGCATGCCCAGTCTATCGTAAAGTTTTCTCTGTCAAACGGCGGGATATAAACTATAAAGTTGAAGTGTATTGTCAAAAGACCTCAGGTATAGCAGTTAGACTAACCATTTTTGTGTTCACAAAATCATAAAAACAAAATGTTTTATTTTTGCTTTTAATGCAGCAGTGTAAGAGCCAAGTTAGTTTGTTTTGTTTTGTTTGTAAATAAATCTGTACATGTGTTTATATTGTAAGGTGAGTTTCCAACGATGTAGTTACGCGATTACGGTATTTTCGTCAGTGACTATATTCTTGATATAAGACAGCTTCACCTGCCGGTATCAACGGGTTATTAATTTTTTTGAAAATTCCTCGCAGAAATCACCGAAACTGCACTTCTGGAGGGCATGTGAAATTCAGGGGCACCCTAGCCCAAAGTTACGCCACTCCGTTCCACAACTCGGTGTAAAGACTATTTCTCACCGCTCTACATTGACACTTTGATAAGTTGCGTAGTATTCACATCAAAACAAGTAGTGTGTGTAAGCTAGATAGCATTAGAGCAAAAAGCCCTGAGCAGCTGGATAGGAAATCGGAATCAAAGCGGATCAGTGGCGTAGCCAGGGGGGAGCTGTGGCAGCCGCGGCTCCCCCCCCCCCCTTTAGATATAAAACAACAGACATTTAACTATAAAACTGATGCAATATGAATTATGTCAGCAAATAAACTGTAAACAGTGTATTCAATCTACTGAGTGTATGCATTTTGAGTATCCATGTGACGTTTGCATATTTTGAGTATTTTATAGGACGTTTTTTAACCTTTAGGGTCTGTAACATCTTCCTCCAAAAGCCAGGAAATGGCATTTCAGCGACTCTCGATTTCAATCCCGCCCTTTCAAAATCCTGGCTACGGCCCTGAAGCGGATAAACTATATTTACCCTCTGCTTCTTTGCTTCATTTGTCTGCGCCGCGAGTCTCTCGTAAGCTAGCTGGGGTTTATGTGAACATATTCGAAAATCATAACCATATCGCCCATTTTCCGCTGAACCTTTGAATCCAAGAAAGAAGTATTTTCTCATTTTCTTAAACGGTAAATCTTTCAGGCAAAAAGCTTCAAGTCTTCTCTACCCACCCCTGTCCAAACAAAATTTGTTACAACCAGATTTTGGTAGTCACGTAACCATGATATACCAGGGTCTATTCTTCGCACTACGGGTTGAAAAGAGCCTGGGTACGAGGTTGGCATGTATGATGATGGGATGTTTAGATCAATGTACAGTTGTGGGCCTTATGCCAGCGACATGCAGTGACCACTTTGATTTTAAAACAATGCATTCACATTTCACATCGATAATGTTGAATACGGTGAACTTGACGGTGAATATAAGCCCCGTTCACACTAAACTGGATAGCTTTTTGTGCCAGCACGAAAACCTATCCGGTATAGTGTGAATAGACTCGGCAGGAAACAGCACAAAAACTTCTCCGATGTAATTTATACCTTTTTCAAAACCGAAGCGGGCGTGCTGGCACAAAAATCGTACATGTGCCGAAACAGGCGTTTTGTGTGTGAACAAAAAAAGCCCATCAATTCCTGCCGAGGAAAAGAAGCTACCCGCCGTATAATGTGAACCATAGAAATCATAAATAAAACTAGAGGAGGCATTGCCATCTTGGATCAGTTGGGGGCAAAATTGCAAACCCGGATGTAAAACTATACTCGGTACTCTCAGTACTTTTCCTACTAACCTCCTTGTAAACAGGCCCTTAGTTCGAAAACTCAGGGGGCCCGACAGCGGCAATTTACAGTATTATAAGGAGTAGTCTGCATTAACTCTTTCTTGTCCGAATCGGTCTTTAGTATTTTATTCTGGCTAACGCCAGACGATTTTATTCACCTCTGGGGAAGCCCCCGGACAGGAATGAGTTAATAAAAGGCGCGTTAAATACTATTTTATTTCGGGTTTGGTGCAGCGATCCCTACATTTTTTACTACATTGTTTTTGTCTTTCTTTTACTCTGTTAGAGTTAGAGTTAGAGTTAAAGTTAGAGTTAGAGTTAGCATTAGGATTTGGGTTAGCATTAGGGTTAGAGTCACTTAAATTACTGCCATCCCATGAGCGCCCGAACGCACTGAATTTTCTAAAGGCCCCCAGCAGCTCCGTTACGCCACTGGTAGCGAAAACTACTCTAGGACCAAGGGAAAGGCCTTATATACGACAGCCTGAATAACTTATTGCGTACCTTTATTTTAATATCGACTGACTTATAGATCCCTCTTTGAGGTTGCACGTCAACAAAAGAGGTCAGTCTAATTACTAATGTCTTTTTTCTGAACCCCTAACAAAATTAGGTCTGTTTGCGGACACTACAACAAGGTCAAGGAACGTGTGTGATACATAATCAAACCCATGCAAGTAGATCGTTCGACTAAAATGCGAAGTGGGTCGTAAAGACTTTCGAGTTTCTCAAACATTTTTTCAATTAATAGAATTCATCGTGGACTTTGAGGGCCCGTTCACACTATTCCAGATAGGTTTTGTGCCGCCACGAAAACCAACCTGCATGTTCGTCATTTTATTTTTGTTGTTATAAACGGTTGCTGAGTCTTGAAGAGAGCATTCATTCAATTATTTACGATCGGAAACTTTACTCCAAAATGTTCACATGTTATCCAGTTTATGACTTTGTTTATTGTCGTACTACTTATGTACATACACTCGTCCTGTTTCATCAGTTGTTGATCATACATACACATATAGAAAGATTTTCGTGGCATAAAATCAGCCTGATAACCGGGGCTAGCGCACGCCTCGTGAACAGCTATCCCCTAAGATATATACGAAGCACTGTGACTGGTAGTGTGTGTCGTTATAGCGCGCTGCATGCCTCTGAACGCCGAGGACCAAATTAAGCCCCTATTTAGGCCACTCCAAATTAATTAGACTTTAGTTTCCCGTCTACCGCCCGCGTCCCCTATAGGGGCCGCGTGATTTGTTCATTATTTCCATTATTGATTAATCTACCAATAAATTGTTTACATATCAACGGAACCTTCAATATAAAATTGTTAGAAAGCGAAAAAGCGGGCAATCCTTTCGTATTAACCAAGGTTCTGGGTACGAGATTGGTATCAACCGCTGGGATTTAAGAAATGTGCGACGGCTAACATTGGCGCACATTCGCACCGGAAGTGAGATTTCAGGGATATTGCATACATATTAAATAATTGATAATGGTAAACGGTAAACTAAAGTCTAATTTGGAGTGGCCTTATATTGGGTAAGACGTTTAACTCTTTGGCTACCAAAGGGGTCGCAAACAACCCGGAACGTTAGATTGTTGACGTGATTGGAGTCTACGTTAAATTTTGCCCTAGAAAAGGCTTGTTTTAAATGTAACCATTCATTTTTAGGAAATTTACTCGCGACGTAAACTTCAGCAAATGATTTTCGATTGTTTGTCAAATTTATTTAGGCGCTAATTGGATTTTAGCGGTTAAATGGATGAGTGATCTCCTGTCTGAGATTGGGACTCGTGTGATTTCCCCCTGTGGCTGCTGTGCATGCTTTGAGGGTTTTTCTCGCGGTTCTTAAGTTTAACCCCATTCATCTCAAACTCAATAATAATAATTCATGAGGAAAACACAAAGGAAATCAGTGCCGTGTCTGTGGTTTGGATATCGGAGGAAGAAATTACATAAATTAAGCAAACTTTCATCTTGATTTTCTCTTAAAATACTATTAATTTGTTTGAGATGCTATATCAAACACTCGGAGGAGTGTTTCATCAGGAAATCCAAACACCTCGAAGTTTGTTCTGACAAACGTCTCGGTGTTTGGATGTCCTGATGAAACTCCTCCTCGTGTATGCTATATTACGTAAAATCAACTTTATAGCTTTATTGTTCTTAGAGCTATAGTCTACCCCTACATATTATAGCATATACAGACCCTTATATAATCGGCTGGTACTTTACCGCCGTGCATTGTGTTGCGAAGTTCGTTGGGAAGTTCAGATATTCGTTCAGAAGTTCAGAATTACGTTGCCAAGGTTGAAAATCATCCAATCAAATTGCGAGCTTTGGATCAAAACTCATTCTGATTGGATAATTTTTCAACCTTGGCAACGTAATTCCGAACTTCTGAACGAATATCTGAACTTCCCGACGAACCTCGCAACACACGGCGGTAAAGTAATGTGAAATCAACTGTAAACATGTAAATAAAGTTGCATTGACGATGATTTTATTATACATGAAACTGGTATATATCTCAGTAGACAAGCGCCACATATTCGGTGTAAATCAGTAAATGACATGATATAAAACCAGACAATGTATATATATATATATATATATATATATATATATATATATATATATATATATATATATATATAGTTTTCTAGTCTAGATACATAGCTTGCAGCGTATAACAAGTAAAAAAGTTTAACACGAAATTCGAAAGGCAACGTACCTTTATAACTGAAATAATTACGTTCGTCTAGGGGAATTCCGTCGTTGCCAAACTAAAAGCAAATAAATAAGCAACGTACCAATTGTGAAGTTGCATATAGAGAAATTGGCCAAAGAATGTATGGAACCCAACGTTTTGTGAAGTTGTTTGGTTATAATGCTTCTTATACACTCTGCGTTTTTAAAGAGTCAGATTTCTATGGACATTCCTACGTAAATTGCTTTTAATTGCCGGCAAGCCGTAAAAGTTTACCTCTAATGACTTCCGTTACTATTTGACAGATATATAGCGCCATCGAAGGTGTGTGTTTTTCTACTTCTCGCAGTTATAGTGAACATTTTTTCTTTTCTTTTTTTTTAAAATTTTTTTATTAATACACATGTTTTTGTTTTGAACAAAAAAAAGAGATCCAGCTGGGGAAGACATAATAAAAAAGTAGAATAATTTATTCCTCTCGTCTTATTAATGTGTTGATTAACTGCATTGTCAATTGTCTCATTGAATACTATCAAATGGTGCAAAACAAAGCGATATTGGAGGTCGAATGTTGAATCTGTCTCGTTGTCTGGTTTCCGCATGAAATTCATGTATGGTGTATTTTGATAATCTGACGTATAGCGCGTTTACACAATCTTAATCAGTGCATATTTTAAACATGTCAATATGTACCATTGACGTTGTATTCGAGTTTGTATTCTGCTATGCTATATACAATGTTCTCGCATACTGCAAGTACATAATTTGATAGTTTGATAGTTGTATATTTATTCAAGCAGTTTGACATATTTATTTATTTGTTATATATATATATATATATATATATATATATATATATATATATATATATACAATATAACGCTTTGTAAAACAGTAAAACAATTGGCAAAGTGCTCGATATATATATATATATATATATATATATATATATATATATATACTGTATACAATATATACTGTATACTACATATGCATATATACTGCATGTATACAATATATACTGTATACTACATATGCATATATACTGCATGTATACAATATATAAGACGCTATATACACAACTGTGGGAAAGACTTAAATCATGTACTTTGAATGCTATACCTAGATTTTATAACCCGAGTAAATCATCCCAGAATTTTTCTGATCTGTACAAAATTGAAGAGTAGAATGAGTATAGAATGTAGCCAATTTATTAGACATATATAATTAATAGTTTTATATTGTACACAGGAATGCTACGATAACAGCCTAACGCCGCATATATAATAAGCATATGCGATAATGTAAATCGTCGATTATATAGTATGCGTTATTTTGTTTCACAACGGGATGGCGTTACCAAAATAAAATACTAAAGACCAGTTTGGACAGGGAAACTGTAGACACTCAGGTTTACAGCGAGAATAGAATACTAAAGTGGGGTTGACAAATTATCGATATTGGATTGAATTGAACAATTTTTAAAATATAAACAAAAACAGCCGAAAATGTGAACAAAAATACACTTTTAGTACTGGTGACAAAAGCACATTGAAACGCAGTTGCATGTGGAATTTGTGCATGTTTGCAGCGAACGAAACGGAAGAATTGCTGGAGAACGCACTAGCTTCATAGGCGTATTACTATTAGGCAGGGGGGGATTGCCCTCCCAGAATATTTGAAAAAAGTGAATTTGGGCACTTTCTGCTGGGAATTTCGGGCGATTTCGATATGTTATATGTCGTGAAATGTTTAAGCAAAATTCATACGTTAAACTAAGATTGAAAAATGCGACTTATAAATCAATATTTAACCCTAAATTTTTTGGGCAGAAATCCTGCCCACCACCCCCCCTTCTATGACTGGCTAGCTAGGTTGCTGCTCTTTAATTACAAAAACTTGAAAGATATGCAAAACGTTAGGAACTGCGCCAGACACGTATAATAACGACCTAGCTTATAATATATAAATTCTAGAAAAGTCGAACAATTAACGACGTATGTACGTAATTCAAACAAACTATTTCTTTTTCAAAACGAAGAGAATAGATATATGAGTTCTAGTCCCAAGATTAAGTCTCGGAACATTCTTTATTCTCAGTAGCTACAACGTAGAAGATTAAACCTTTGTCTAACGGAAAGGGGTCAGCTTAAGTTTCTCAAAAAATATATAACGGAACTTCCCAAGTATTTTCCAGTGTTATGTTCACATCTTTGCAATAAAAATGAGCTTCAATGACATTGTCTTTAAAATAAACTTCAAATAAACGACAAAATTTTTAATGGTATACATGTTTTTACACAAAATTTTGTCGTTTATTTGAAGTTTATTTTAACATTAGTGCTTATACGATCATATGGAGACATTGTCTTTATATTTTGAAATTATATATAACATCAAAGGTATCTAGTAAAGAAGTCAGATTCAAATGTTCAACCTATATTGCAATATACTATTCTTGTACATGTAGACTGCGATCGCGTGGTCCTTTCTTTCTCGCGGGGAAAGGAAGTCGATGTCTACAATCTAAATGGTGTTAATTGTCCAATCAATGAATGGCGCAGTTAGGTGTTGGTGTGAGCAAGAGTGGGATTTACGTAATTTACTTAACACCCAATTAACAGAATAAGAACAATTAACAGGCGGAAAGTGGGTATAATATCATAACCAATTATAGGTTTGATATTTTGTATCGGCAAATGGCAAACAGTTACTTGCATCATAATAAGCCTTTTATATACGGGGCAAAATAAGCCACGGCTTAAATAAGTCGCGACAGCTCGTATAAACGGTCAATTATTGAATACGTCGCGGCTTATTTTGGACTAGCTTCAACCCTGGCTTATATTTTAGTCTACATGACCGTTGATACGAGCGAGTTATTTAATCCGCAGCCGGCAAAATACGCCGTTAAATAGGCTGCGCGTCCCAAATATCTTCACCCTAATCTCTTCATGCATAGTATATCGTTTTGTATGGCTTTCAGCTTAATTATATAACCAAGCTTCAAAAAGTAATACGATAAATGATTTTAGAGTGATGTACTTATTATATATCAAGTTTTAAATCTTAGGACATGCATTTCATGCTTTCAACATTTCATGCAACATCATTCAACATTGTTGAACGCATGTTGAACGAAAATTTGAACATGTTCAAATTTCGTTCAACATCATTCACATTCTCGTACCCAGACCCACGCGCTGATGCGTGGTGGCTCTGGGAATCTCTGGAAATATGAGCGTTCTGATTGGCTTTACGAAACAATGACAAGAATTCAAACAAATTCAACAAAATAAGAATTTCACAATCTACACTCTGTTTGCCATAAACGTACGTTTGATACAACTTGACAAATCAAATAACAGCAATACACCACATTTAAATTCGAAAATATAATACTATAAACTAATATTTATCATGTTGCGATCGTCTCTCAAATCAACAGCCTTCAATCCCATATTCTTTCGTTTCGCCAGTTGGTCTTCGATGAGTACGTTTAAAACTGAGTTGACCAAAACACTTTCTTCCCAGAGTGGGCTGATGTTCCTCGTTTTAGATTGTAGACTAGTCAAACACCAGGGGAAGAAATTGATAAATATTGAATTTGCCAAATCCGCTTGGCAATACAGCTGTGATGTCTTCGACTCAACGTACGTCGAACGATGGCTGTTATGGCATCTTTCTGTCCATTCTCTAACACTAAACTAGATTTTCCCGTTCTTTCCAAACGCATAGCTTCGTTTACTTCGTTATTCATGATGGATACGATACGATTTACACGACATTTATACAGGAGATTTGTTGAAAGGAGGGGAAATGACAAGCCGTTTATACCATGAGTCTGAGCACGAGAGTTTGGAATGTTTGGAATGCGCCTGACGTCACTGCGTCGGGAATCCGACGCAGAGATCCAGAGTTTCCCAGAGCCTTCGCCAGCGGGGAGCGCGAGGGTCTGGGTACGAGAATGCATCATTCAACACCATTCAACAACGTTCAACATCATTCAACAGGGTGACCAAACGCTTTCAGCATGTTGAATCACGGTGGAATTCAACATTGTTGAATTGGCCAGGTCCTGAACAAGAAAAGTATTCTTCCCAATGTATCTGACTATTGTCATTAATCATCGCCAGAAATCATAACCACCATCTGAAATATTACACTCGCACCTGAGGCGAATGTTGCGAACTCACTCAATGTAATGAACTGATGTATAGGAAAAGTCATTTTATTCCCAATTTTTATCATTTATACACAAAAAATAAAAAATGTGATCCCCCAGTACAGGAGTAAGGCATGTAAACTACATGTAGGAGTAACAGTCACTCTTGTATGTTTAAAATTGACCTTACTTTTCTCGATGAACATTTTCGTCGCTCTTCCCTTACAAATCCGGGGGGAAGCTGGCACTGGGTACGAGATTGCTTACAAATTGGGTACTTGCACTATAAACTTCCATCGAGTTACCTCAATCAAGTGAACTTTTTAATAAAAGCAGAGCTCGGACGACAAAATGAAATGTGATCCCCAGGTCGTAAACATGAAGAATAGAGCTTTTAATTCCAAGTACTTAAACGTTTCTAAGGAACAAATTGATCTTACTTTTTTTCTGTTGAAAAAGTACTTTTTTCCGTTTTTCATCCCAGGTTTATATGGTGAAATCGTCCAGCCGGGAGAAACATTCTCTGGAATACCTGGGACGTTCAACAAGCATCTCTAGTTCGTGTTGGACATGCATGTTCGGTATTTCGCTTTTTATAAGAAAACTAAGCTATTTGGTCGGATAAACTACGTATACAGGGGCGCCGGAAGCTAGTTAAGGCGGCGGGGGCAGCTATATAAAAAGGGCACTTTTTCTCAGCATTAATTTTTGCATGTGGTAATTAATATTCGCGAATTTTGCTGTATAGCATAAAATAACCAAAAGCCATTATATAATAAATTGCAATGTATTGAAAAAGTAAATTCAACGACTGAATTGTACATATTGATGCTACATTCCTATTTACATTTAAGAAAACATGACATCATAAGTTGTATTATACATAACATGCATGTAACAGACGTTGGGGCGGGGGAGCGGAGATAAGGGCCCTGGGTACGAGGTTGGTTCGGTGGAACGTTCGTCAAGCTCAATTACTCAAAAAAAGATTTGAGCCCCAGACAGGGTTCGAACCTGCAACCTTGTAATGACTGGTTAATGATGTTAATCAAATGTCAGCCAAGGTAAAACATAACATCCTTAACGAAATCACAAAACACCCACCAAGTTAAAAAGGCCTGCATGAGCAGAATTAAAACAGAAGTAACCCAAGGCAAAATTAGTTTGCTGCCTCCCCGCGGTCTGAAGCAATAAACTAGCTTGTAAGACATTTTCCATGTTAATACAACAGTAATCTAATACAATAATACGAATGGTACTTTCTGTAGAAAACATTCCTCGTACGGAAAAGGGTAATTGTTGCCCCCGTGCTGCCCCCGCACCGTGACTGCCCCCGCTGCGCCCGTGGCTCCGGCACCCCTGTACGTATATATGTTGTAGCCAGATGCACTATCTTTCTTCCAGTATATTTGAAGCTACTACAGTGGTTTATTTCTCGAGAAAACATTCGGAGAAGACAGATTATAGTACATACGAAAAAAAATTCAATATAGCGGCCGCTATTATGATTTGGACATGTTCGGTATTTCGCTTGTTTTAAGAAAACTAAGCTATTTGGTCGGATAAACTGTACGTATGTTGTAGCAAGGTGAATTATATTTTTGCCAATATATTTTATAACGTCCACAGTGGATTATTTCTTGAGAAAACATTCGGAGTAGACACATAGGTACGAAAGCCGGGTAGGGACTTCAGACTTCGGACTTCGGACTTCAGACTTCAGAAATTGATAACAAAATGGCCGCTGCTTAAAGGAGCTATGTCACCATCTGCGCATCTTTTCTGCGCATACCTAATATATTCGGAAATTATTCGGAAAACGTCGGAAAATTGTCAAGGAGCGATGAGTGATGTCTTCCTGTAATATGAATACGGTAAGAAAACGTGAATAAATTTACATATACTTTTGTGCGAAATCGATCGATCTTTCTTGAACACAACATAGGTTGAGTATTGTAAGTGCAAGAGCTCTTGCAGCACTAAGAGGAAGGAGAATGGTAGCCGAGGATGCCCTTGCAAGGGTCGAAATGTCGTGTGCTCATCAAGTTGTCGATGTGGTACTCGAAATAAACCTTGTACGAATAAGGTTAGTGTGTCGATCGGATGTTTTTAATACATTCATTTGGCTTATAGTTTGATTCGTTAAAAAATCAAAACGTTTAGTAGACATTTTATATATACAATCATGGTTCAGGAACGAGGAGAGAACTCACAGTCACAGCCCACGGCTCGCACTACATCGCAACGAAAGTCGGTAGGATTTCGCCTTTCTCATCCATCGGTTGATTCCGAAGAAACGCAAAGAGAAAAGGAGCACAAAGATGTTAAAGTATGTAGAGCACTAGAGCTCTGTTTGTTTCTATATTTAGTTTCCTAGCTAAACTTTGCTGTATAAGACATAATTTGCTAAGTCATTTATATTTTTATATTATAAATATATATGTTACTATTGAGTATTGATTGAGATGTTGCTTGAGCATTTAGTGATATTGTTTGCAGTGAAAATCTCTTTAAAATTAAATGCTAGCTGTCAAATAACCTAACCATGTCTGTTGGACACATGGTGAGACATAAAGTACAAATTCTTTCAAAATCCTTACATACAAACAAGCTTCAACCCAAAATATACTGCAAGCAGTACTCGACTAGTTCCAAGTTCTAACACTGCATCAATGCAAGTGTAATTTAGCTGATGTGAGAAGCCATAGATGTTTATCCTTAGGTTTTGAAACGTGCAATAAAGGCGTTTGCAATCAATCTAATTTGAGAAGTCTTCATGTATTTTAGGACTTTATTGCTACTTTGGATGAAGCTATGGTGAGAAAGCTAGCTGTTCGGGGTCTCAGGAGGGGTATTGGAAGTATGGATTATATTCATACCCTCTTAATAATGGAGGATGACCTTGATGAGACAGAACATGATGAGGATATGGGTGCATTTGAGGAAGATTCAGGTCGACAATCCAACTCTGATCAATTACTGCTTAATCAAGATCAACCCCATAGCTCAGCAGGCCAACCTGAACCACACAACCCCTTGCCTACATCAGTGCCAGACTGGTGCGTATGTGGATATTGTAGACCCATGCCACAGGAGATAGAAAATAAATGCTGCAGACAAAAGAATTGTATTACATTAACCTCAAGGTTTGCTAAAATATGCTTAGATCCGGATGTTTTGGAGTTATGTATTCGAAACACTGGGGACATTCGCAACGATCAGGAGGACAATAGTACCCGAGCATTTAGAAAAGCTGGATACAGACAGTTTGTATTAGCACGTCATGGCCACCTCGGAAAGGGAAATAGAAGGGTTTGCCCATCTTGTGTTGTATTAAATATACGAGCACGATATCCATCCGTCACAGGAGTCTATATGGGCTTTAGGGAGCACTGAATCTATTGAGCTTAGGGGCTTATTTATTTATGGCTATTGGTAGACAATTTGCTTGGCCAATGGAATTGTTAGACATTTTTGACACCAATTGGTTAAACTGATGGCATGGGTGATAAATTTGACACATAAACTGTATAATAATATCATTTATTTTTTCTCTCCAAATCTACTTCTTCTTCGAATTATATCCTTTGTAGGTGGTGCAGGTATGTGTGCAATTGTGGGACTAATGAAGACAGGGTCACTGTCATTTAATGATACAATTTGAGTGACACCATCAACATCTTCTTGCCTTCTTCGCACTATTCCTGCCATTAAAATTGGGATGTACTCATATCCTTTATAGACTTTTACAATCTTTTGATCCCACTGTCTGGTTCTCTGATTGTATTTTCTCGTCACCACAGCATCACCAGATTTCTTGGACTTTGCTTGGGGTAGATTGGCATGAAAGTTCCAATCAATTGCTGCTAGCTGTTTTCTTGCTTTGTATACCTTGTAACTAAAAATTGCATTTTATTTACTTTGAATGTTTACATATGTTTATTATGGTGCTCCCAGCATGTAAATTTGTACTATATATTGAATAAGTCAAACAATAAATGCAATCAAAATTGTAAATTACTGTGGCATCCCAAAGTACACTTGAAAAAAAAAACTAACCTGAAAGGCATTCTCTTCGGAGTGTACATCAGACTAAGACTATTGGCGCATTCAATGCTACCAGTATGCCTGCAATTATTAAAAAAATGAAATAATTATTCTCATTTCATTTATTAACAGTATTGCTACTAGCCAACTTCACAAAGGGCAAGTTATACAGAAGGCATCAAATGCCCATGGCAGGAACGGTAGTTTATGACTTCCAGTAATACATCTAGAGCTCACAATTCCAGTAGATATGCCTTGTACAACATACATACAGTGTACGTTATAAATTGAACTTATTTACCTGAATCGTGTGTAATATTTGAAGCTATCAAGCAGCCCAGGGTTGAGTATGACTTTCTGGAGCTCCAAATAATCTTTATCTCTGCGATCAAACCAAGGTAAGCTTGCATCGTGCTCTTCATCAACATGTTCACACTGACCCCCAAGCCATTCGTGTTCATTACAAACATGATGAAGCAATGCAATCCACTTGTCCTAAAAATGTATGAAAAACTATTTTAGCAGTTCACATTTTACTGCATGTCATATACATTATTAGTGTAAGAATTAGTAAAGTATTATGGGCAGAGGTACCTTCATTATCTTCAATGCTTCCACAGAAGATGTTGATTCATCTTTTCTACACTCACTTGCACAATGCCAGAAATGTCTCACAATGTGTGCAGACCAATCCTTTATTTTACTCATAGCCTTTGGTTTACCTAGCTAATAAACAGAAAACCAACTAACCATGGTGTGCAACTTATGGCTAAACAAATGCATTTTCTGTTGGCATTTAATTAATGCTTTATGACAAACCTCTACCTTTGCAAGACACTTCTTAATGCTTTTGGATTTGTGCCAGACATCTAGGCTGTGAATTATATCTTTAAATTCATTGGCTATAAAAAAAAAATAAATGGAATAAAAAATTTGATCTTGCGTATTTGTTGTTGCATGAGATTTGAACAAGGCTTTATTGCATAATATGTAAAGGATATATTTCTAATGATGGGCATAGCAATCTGGGCCACCGAGAGTCAAAGGGGGGCCGGGGGCAAACAATTTTGGGGCCCTAAAAGTTTGTTAGGGGGCATTGTCCCCTGGAAAAAGTTTGAATTCTGACGTCCCAAAAAAGGCAAAATCCTGCAATTTAAGAGACTATTCCTATTCAAAATTCCTTAAATTTCTATATTTGTGGCCTTGGGGGCCCTTACAGCTGAGGGCCCAGTGCAAATTGCTCGCCTTTGCCCCCCCCCCCCCTATGGGCAGTTCAATAGCAAATTTTATAACTTACCAAGTAATGCTTTTACTGATGAAGATGCATCAGTAACCAATTCCACAACCTTTAGACTCTGACATAGCGCATTCAACCCTTTCTTTACTGCCTCTTTCTCCATATTTGTAGAAGCTAGGCAAACGTGCCTCTTGTCCAAAACTTGAATGTCAATTATGTAGCTTGATTTTACTTCAACCATGAAGTAGCACAAGTTCTTTGCATTAAATCCCGGCGAGTCGCACTGACCATCACCTCCAACAACTATGTTTTTTCCAGAAAACTCCTCCAGGAGTTGCCCTCTCATCCATAACCACCACTCATCAATTGCAGGAATGAGATATAACCTTTGTATCCGATAATAGCTTGAACTTGACAAGAATGCCAATCCACAGAAGTTTGCAAGTCGTTCTATTCTTGCAAAACTGTTCCCAGATAGTAGAATCGAGGCTGCTGCTTGAAGGTTGTTTGTATACATATCATTAACAGCATGGGACGAACAAAATTTATATTGATGACCCAACAAGCATGAGCAATTGACAATCAAAGATGTTCCAATGAAATGATGTTTAACCGTAGTGGAACTTGTACAACCAGGTGTTTGGCAACGGGCTTGGAATACATTGATTATTAAGTCAAGTGAGCAAATAAATTTTTTTTCACTGACAACCTTGATTTCTTTAGTGAAATTGTTTATCTCTTCACCTCTGCTTAAATTTTTGTGCGGCCCATATGTGACACTGCTGATGCAAGTATCTTTTATTTCTGTATCAATCTTGTCATGGTTATCATCACGATCAATTTCTCTAGTAACAATAAATATATGGGATTAAAATAACAAAGTACTGCATGGTGGACATGCATCAGGGCTGGAAAATCCTCTGCAATGCCGCTGCCAGGAAATTTGTTAGGAAAAACTGGAAAATTGTTTGCAGGAATCTTTTGCTATCTTGCAGGAAGTTTTTTGTTCGAATTAACATTATTGATGAAATAAGGTCCCTAATTTTATGAATAACCTTATTTTATTGGGAGACCTAGTCTAGCCAGTATCTGATAATATTTTAAATCCATACTTACCTAAACTTATCACTCTCTTCATCTGATATCTCTTCATTATCGATGTCACTATACAAGGCCAAGGAGACGTCCAGCTCACTATGCAATAAAAATATAAAGTAATGCAGTAAATATATGTGCTGCATGTAATATTTGGTAAATATACAACATATACAATTTGTTTAAAATCGATCATCTAATTATGAATACTGCATAGGCCTACAGTACATGTAAATACCTGTCTTCATCTGAATCATCTTGAGTCTCACTTTCTAACTTTCGTTCTGCATTCAGCTCACACATAGCAGAGCATGAAATATCGTGCATGCTACAAAAGTTGTGTGTAAAGCTGTATCAGTGAAATAATTAAAATTTTCCTTAACTGCCAGTTATAATCTTTCAATTGACTTGAATCTTTATAATATTTAAATACCTAACATTCTCCTCTGAACTTGTATCATCAGATATTTCACCCTCATCATCAGTAAAAAGTGACACGTTTAATCTAAAATTTAAAGTTATAGTTTTCTCCACATGTATGGCAGTGTCTATATCAGCTACAGCAGATCTTATGCATGCATATAAAGTATATCATATCAATACACAACTACTTTATTTAATACCTTTCAAGAGATGGGCTAACTGGTTTAAGATCACTTGAGTCGAGATCCATCTGGTTGTCACATTCTGTCTCTTCTCCAATGATGGGAGAAGTACTGATTAACATAGAGGAAAGAGGCACTCTATCCTTCAGAGGTGTCAATGTTTGTGAACCTATGATACATAAATACAGACTGAGCTAATTCAACTAACATTCAGTGTATTTCAATAAACATGCAGCTAGTTATGGGGCTATAAGATATACTGTATAATGATTTTAAATGCTGTTATCTGCTTGCCAAAACAATGTAAAACTTGCCTTCTGCATAAGTGATATCTGAGCTGGGCTGAATCGGATATCTTGCCTCTTGAACAATGGGAGAAACGTTTATTAACATGGAAGGAAGAGGTAATCCAATTTTCACAGGTGTAGATGTTGTTAGACGTATGAAAATATGAAATATAAATACATGTTACTACTGTAATACAATTTACAGTGTAATAAATTATGATTGTAGCATATTTCAATAAACATCCAGTCATTTATGGGGATAAATATGTGGTCAGTTCAATGTGATATATATATATATATATATATATATATATGCAGATAATCTGCTAAAACAACGTGAAACTTGCCTTCCATGTTGGTGATATCACAACTGAGCTGAGCAGGCTGAATGGAATCTTCTGTCCTTCGGTTAATGTATTTTCGCTCAAGATTTACGTAATCATCAGCCCTTAAGTAAACATATTTACAATAAGAGTCTTCTTCTGGTTCAATAATCAACAAAATCAAACAAACAGGTGCTCGTGCGAAATGTTCCTACCTTCTGCGGCATTCCAAAGATAGCAAATGTGCAGCAAATTCACTGTCACTACACGAACCATATCCAGCGCCAATTTTAGCGTCCTTCCAAGCTTTATACATGGTCAGGGTCAAATAAACTCGCTTATGTTTGCTATTCCAATCTTTCTGTGCGAGAGTTCGTTCCTCATACTTTCTTTTGCGGCCAGAATTCTCTCGTTTGCCTCCATGCGGATTTGACCCACCTCGTACGTCCGCCATATTGGAATGACAAACTTGAAAAAATAAGGCTGATCTTTTCAAGTTTGCATATGCGCAGCAAAGATGCGCAGATGGTGACATAGCTCCTTTAAGGACTAATTACTCGGGCTACCCTCTCTCCTCCGCAGAGGCTTCTAGAGCTTTTTTGAGCTCTTCACTTCAGTATATGGGGTTTAATATTGCAGCCTTTGCAAGGAGAGTAATGCGGTAGAGGGTAATGTACCGCATTAATCTCCTTACCCTATATACTGAAGTGAAGAGCTCAAAAAAGCTCAAGAAGCCTCTGCGGAGGAGAGAGCGGGCTACCGTAGCCGAGTCTTGGTTTCGCGATTGTTGTTTTTTTGGGGTCGCGGTTTATAGTCCTCCGCGCGGCCGCTGGCGATATTGACCAATAAGCTTTGCGAAACTGAGGCATGTGACTACGGCGGACCTTGGAATCTACTAGACATTGTAATATGAATTGTAAAACTTATGGCCTTTTACCAAAACTCGCCAGGATCTGTCGAAGTAAAGGTAAGCTGTTTCGTTATTTCCATTGGTACAGTACGTAAGCTTATTTAGATAGCGGTTGTGTTTAAACGATTTTGTTTGAGCAGTTTGAAATCGCTTATCCGTGTATGAATTAAACATTTTGAAAAGTTGTTGAACACAACATACCATAGTCACATAGACATGGATACATGTAAACAAATCTCTTAAAAATTGACAATGTGATTACTATACTGGTATAGCTTCATGGGTTTGTTCATGTAATGACTCATGTAATCACTCAAGATTTTGAGCCATGTCAACATGGTTTTGAGCATAATAGTGAGGCAAAAGTATAGTTCCACTCTTTGTGTTCTTGAAAACCCTTTTGACAAAACTATATTAAAGATGGATTCCCACACAAAACACCAGTCTAGAGACCAAGGACCCAAGGCACAGCACTTTCTCAATACATAACATGCACAATGCAAACCGTAACCCATAACCATTTTGGTTGTGCATGTACTGTATTGAGAAAGAGCCCTAGGCACCTCATTTTAAGGCCATTCCTGGTTACAATGACTTCCAGACATACATTGCTTCCAGTATATCCAGTTCTAGATGACTACTGGTACAAGTTTTAATGCTTCAGTGTCAGCTGCCTCCTGTGTTTACCGTCATCTACTAATTCATTTTACCTGTCTTTATGCAAATCATAATGGAGCATGATAGATAGTGATGCTACAGTATTTGAGCAAGGTTTAAAACACATGTTCTCTTTAGTTCATCCACCTGACATTGATTGAAATTCCACTTTTATACCCTGGGCTAAATTACTGTAACTGTCACAAACCGATACCCAGGGTCTTTATTACTTGCCTTTTATGTACCTAACATGTAGAATTAGTGGGTCAATCCCTTTTTATCTGCCACCATCATCAACTTTGGCTGATACTCATGAAAATCTTCGACCATGGCTCTATTTTCTCTTATACAGTACTTTTTTTGCTAATTTTTGTTTTATAATCTGTAGATCCAGGCCCAGAGCCAGGTTTGGACAATCACTACCTGTCATGATCAGTGCTGGTAAAATCTGATGTTTTTGATATATTTCTGTCACAGCTGTCAGCATGTACACAGAATGTTGGTCGAGTCACATTGTTATCATGCATGTACTGTATATCAATACTATAGTCTATAGAACAATCATGCTGTCCTTTCATTGAACATTGTCTACACTGATGGTCTGGAAACTATGGTCACAACCCAAAAGCAGGGTACAAAACATTTTCACAGGATTTTGTCAGAAATCGAACGACTTAGTTTTTCAGCATTTGCCGACAAACATTGGTCAAGTTAACCCAGTTGTCTGTTACCCAATGTTAGTAGACATGAAATCCCCAAATGCAAAAGTATTTTTTGTTCGCTACTTTCACAAGTTCATGTAATTATAGTAAGTGGTTACATATGTACAACAAATAATGTATATATATATACTAAATTTATCATGAAATCAATCATGGCACAATGCTTGAAATTATGCAGTGGGTCATCAGCCTAAAAGTTTGTGGACTGTTGGTCTACACATACAAATAGCTCAGCAAAAACAATTTCAACAACTTTCTAATCACTAATAAATTATTAATGCTGTAATTATTAGTCAATGCTTACGACGTCAATAAGTTTTTTGAAAATCAATGTTTAAAATGTTCTTCATCCCGACCTGTAACATACTCTCTTCTAAACCTTACTGCTACTGACCTTAATCACTTAATCTATTGTATATATTTGTTTGCATGATTATCCTGAATTGTGAAGTGGTCTAGAATTCCAGGTAATCCTGAATATTAAAGAAAATGAAACCCAACCCTGACCCCCACCTCACAGTAACCCTAAATGTAACCCTAAATGTAACCACAACCCACCCACCCCCACCCCCCCAGGGAGAAAGTTCCACCACTTAGACCCTGACCACAACACCCCAATTTTTTTTTATTATACGCTTTTGGTTTAACATCCCATATGTGGGACAGAGAAGTCCCCAAGGCATCAGGATCATCCTGAATTCTAGACACTTTAAATTGACAATTCAGGATAGTCCTGCACCACATTCAGCGTTCGATCTGATCTTCCTCAGCCCACTCCCACCTCTTTGCTCATGCGTTATATGCGTTATAGAGACCTCTGCACTTTCCAGTAGCCCGAGTACACACCTGACCCAGGTGTCTTGTTATTTTTATTTTTATTTTTTTGCGACGCGTTATTAGTCCTCCGCGCGGTCGCTGGCGATATTCATGGCGGTTGTCTCTTGAACGAAGCTTTTCTTTCCATTTTATCGATGTTTTTGAATATTTCCACGACATTTCTTGGTACACTACACAGCAGTCGTCTCAAACAAAGATGTCAGAGTAGTCGGACTGTCAGCGAATCAAGGTGTATTAAAAATAATTGGAAACTTTAAACTGAAGGAGTGAAGGACGATAGGACATCAGAGAACAGTCATGTTTTAATCCCCGAGCCGGGCGACGGGCCGAAGGCCCGGAGCCCGGTGAGGGTGCTAATCTCGACACGCGTGGAGTCCACTTACATGCGAAATTACACGCGAGTGGGAAAGAAATTCTGCGAGATGTTTATATGTATGTATGTACGTATGTATGTATGTATATATATATCCATCAAATCGCCAACTTTCGCGGCTCAAGCGAAACAAAATCTTTGTTAGAAAAATTGGTTTACAAATGACCGAAAAAGGAAAGCCAAGAAGAGATGTTGCAGTGGGATGAACCAAACAATATTAAACACGACTAGAAACCATTGAAAAAGCATGAAAAAGTGCGATAAAGATCGGAAAAGATGCCGCGGCGCCAAATGTGACTGAAAAAAGCAAAAAGATGTTTCTTCGTGTGTCTGTTCAAAGCCAGCAAAAGACTTATGCACTGGTATATCTTGGCTCGAGAGAGAACAGTGAATTGAAAGGAACATCATCATAAACAGCTTTTCATATTTTGAAGAGAATTGATTGCTTTTTGCTAAGAACCGAACGAAAAAAACCACGGAAACCAAACGCCGTAGCCCGTATGGCAGTGTTTGCAGCATCTGAGAAGAGCCAAAAGAAAATTTAACGGTAAGCAGTGATTCGTATTTAACTTACCAGCCGTTTCTTTAGCTGATTAGAGTCGGTATATATCCGAAACCTTTTCAGGATTAATTAAACTCAGTTAAAACAGCAAAAATCTTGTGAAATAATATGCATTTTCCCAGGCGTTTTTTTTCCATGGTTCGAGTAAAACTTTGCATTAAGTTATAGTTCTTCCCTGGTTAGTTTTTCCTCTCTTATACCTATAGTTTTCTGGCTGTTACCCACCTTTTTTTCTGTTCTGATGTTTTTCTTTGAGGTTCAACATTATATTTGGAACATGAGGAATTATATTATTAAAACAGTTTAATAGGCACCTTGATATAAGCGTCTGTAATTATTGTTTGTTTTTGCTATCAGGTTCTGGTGCTATTAAGTTAGGTCGTGACACAAGTTTTCCTCAGCCACAGCTTTATTATTTTGGAATAAAACATTGCTTTGGAAAGTGGTCAATAATAGAAAAACTACATTCATAAAAGTGATAAAACAGGATGTACAGGAGGCCAGGAGGGCAATGGTGTTTATAATTTGTATACAAACACAGATCGATCAGGTGCTTATTTCAATCGGGGGGGGGGGGGGGGGGGGGGATTATGTATATTTAATGTGTTAAAAGCGGGCGAGGGGGTTGCGTTTATGTATTTCTAGCAATATGTGACTATATATAAGTATTCTGATCTCAAATAAGACTCTTCAATCAATGCGACGGCGGACCTTTAGTATGGCTACGTCTATGACACCTTCGTCTGACTACGTGTTCTCCGAAAGAAACAAGGAATCAAGTTCTCGGCAATACTAGACATTGTAATGATTGTGATCTGTTGAAGTAAAGGTGAGCTGTTTCGTTATTTCCATTGGTACAGTACGTAAGCTTATTTAGATAGCCGTTGTCTAAATTTAGTTTATAGAACAAAGTTTTTATGCCATGTTTAAACGATTTTGTTTGAGCAGTTTGAAATCGGTTATCTGTGTATAGTCACATAGACATGGATACATGTAGCCTCAAATAAAACAAATCTCTTAAAAATTGACATTGTGATTACTATACTGGTATAGCTTCATGGATTTGTTCATGTAATGAGTACTAATCACTCAAGATTTTGAGCCTTGGACCCTTAGGGTTGTCCACATTATGTCAACATGGTTTTGAGCATAATAGTGAGGCAAAAGTATAGTTCCACCCTTTGTGTTCTTGAAAAAACTTTTGACAAAACTATATTAAAGATGGATTTCCACAAAAGACACCAGTCCAGGGGCCAAGGACCCAAGGCACAGCACTTTCTCAATACATAACATGCACAATGCAAACTGTAACCCATAACCATTTTGTTTGTGCATATACTGTATTGAGAAAGAGCCCCAGGCACCTCATTTTAAGATGAGTCCTGGTTATGACTTCCAGACATACATGGCTTCCAGTACACTATATCCAGTTCTAGATGACTACTGGTACAAGTTTTAATGCTTCAGTGTCAGCTGCCTCCTGTGTTTACTGGCATCTACTAATTCATTTTACCTGTCTTTATGCTAATCATAATGGAGCATAATAGATAGTGATGCTACAGTATTTGAGCAAGGTTTAATTAAACACATGTTCTCTTTAGTTCATCCACCTGATATTGAAATTTCACTTTTATACCCCAGGCTAAATTACTGTAACTGTCACAAACCCATACCCAGGGTCTTTATTATTGCCTTTTAAGTACCTAACATTTATAATTAGTGCTGGGCAATCCCTTTTTATCTGCCACCATCATCAACTTCAAATGGCTGATACATGAAAATCTTCGACCATGGCTCTATTTTCTCTTATACAGTACTTTTTTGGCTAATTTGTTTTTAGAATCTGTAGATCCAGGCCCAGAGCCAGGTTTGGACAGCAATCACTACCTGTCATGATCAGTGCTGGTAAAGTCTGATGTTTCTAATATATATATTTCTATATTTCTGGGAGATAAATCTAAAAACCTGGAAGTTAAATTTACTGTCACAGCTGTCAGCATGTACACAGAATGTCGGAGGAGTCGCATTGTTATCATGCATGTACTGTTTATCAATACTATGGAACAATCATGCTGTCCTTTCGTTGAACATTGTCTACACTGATGGTCTGCAATTAAACTATGGTCACAACCCAAAAGCAGGGCACAAAACATTTTCACAGGATTTTGTCAGAAGTTGAATGACTTATAGTTTTTCAGCATTTGCCGACAAACATTAAGTCAAGTTAACCCAGTTGCGTCTGTTACACAATGTTAGTAGACATGAAATCCCCAAATGCAGAAGTATTTTTTATTCACTACTTTCACAAGTTCATGTAATTATAGTAAATGGTTACATATGTACAACATATAATGTACTAAATTTATCTGAAATCAATCATGGCACAATGCTTGAATTGTGCAGTGGGTCATCAGCCTAAAAGTTTGTGGACTGTTGGTCATACAAATAGCTCAGCAAAAACAATTTCAACAACTTTCTAATCACTAATTAATGCTGTAATTATTAGTCAATGCTTACGAGTACGTCAATAACTTTCTTTTTGAAATCATTGTTTAAAATGTTCTTCATCCCGACCTGTAACACTCTTCTAAACCTTACTGCTACTGACCTTAATCACGTATATCTATTGTATTTGTTTACATGATTATCCTGAATTGTGAAGTGGTCTAGAATTCCAGATAATCCTGAATATTAAAGAAAATGAAACCCAACCCTGACCCCCACCTCTAACCATGACCCTAAACCTAACGACAGCCCGGTCCCCCGGTAATCCTAAATCTAATAACAACCCCCCAGGGAGAAAGTTCCACCTCTCAGACTCTGACCACAACACCCCTACTGTTTTTTTGTTATATGCTTTTAGTTTAACATCCCACATGTGGGACAGAGAAGTCCCCTAGGCATCAGGATCATCCTGACACTTTAAATTGACAATTCAGGATAGTCCTGCACCACATTCAGCGTTTGATCTGATCTTCCTTGGCCCACTCCCACCTCTCTGCTCATGCGTTATAGAGACCTAGCTGCACTTTCCAGTAGCCCGAGTGCACACCTGACCCAGGTGTCTTGTTTATACGAAAGCCGGGTAGGGACTTCGGACTTCAGACTTCGGACTTCAGACTTCAGACTTCGGAGTTCGACTCGGAGTTAAGGGGTTAGCCGCTCAAAATGGTTGAATAAAAGCCCCAGGAATATTAAAGTAAGCTACCCTGCTATCTGATGTTATAATAATTTATATAATTTTTGTGACTACCGCTGACAGGTCAGCGGTAGCCATAATGTCGGCGAAATCTTGCTTGAGTGCTTGAGTGCTTGAATGTCTTGGATCTCACTTACGTCATACTCGACAGCTATCGTCGAATATTCGGCACGATCGCCATATAGTCGAGAAGATCGCCATTGATCGCCAGGTATTCGAGAAGTACTCGAGTTGTTTTCGTGGGGAATAAACTAAAGTGAATCTCGTCTTTGCGTTTTGGACAGTTTTGATTTGTGAAAAGTGCGAATTATTACTTTGCAAATCTTTTCTTCTTGGAACGGTTTCTGTCATTGATCAGCTTTAATATACAAGGTAAGAAATACATGTAGTTTCAAAACTGTGACGTTGTTTATCTTATATTTGGTCGGTACTCATATAGCAGTACTAGAAATATTCAACTTATAAAGTTCGCTAGAATTCGGACCTTCAACTGTGTCTTGTTTCAAAGCTCTTCTTCTTTTATCGAAGAAATTGTGAATATACACCAAAGTCTTTGATAGAAATTATTTATAATGATAAAATCGCTTTTTGAGTTTAAGTTTAATTTTGGTTGAATTGTGTGTGTTGTGCTCACTATATTATATTGAGAAGTTTGTTTTAACCAACTTCGAGGTGGCCGCTAAGTGTTTAATTAATATTACATCAAACACAACTTTCGAGTGTTTCATGATCAAACAAATCAGGAAATGAATCAGTTGTCAAATAAATCAGTATTTTAAGATAAGTTTGAGGTAAGAGTTGGCTTAATCTATCCAAGTGTTTATCACATATCAAACCTTTGTCACTTGTGATTTTCCTATGTGTTTGGTTTATAAATTATTAATGATTTGGAGAAGTATATATCATCATAATCACAGTGCCCTGTATTTACACTATATACATGTATATAAGAAATTTATCCTGACAAAATATCTTGACTGTTATATCGACATTACAAAACCTGCTTTGTTTACTTGATTTAGGTGTTGTTCAATATCCTGTATAATGAAATTAAGAAACCAAAGTTTGTGCACACGAGAGCTGCTACAGTGGTCTGACCACAGAATAGTAGATACACCAAAAGTCTGACTCTTGTGAAAGTACTAAAATATTCTATAATCTGATGTCTAAGTGTCACTCAATTGTACATTTTGATAAATTGTTGAAAAGCTATTGTGAGCTGTTGGGAAACTTAAAGCCTTGAATATATTGAAAGCCTTCAAATGAAGAAATATATCTGTTGAAACTACGATACTGAGTATTGTACAGTCTTATTCAAAATACTAGCAGAATCACAAAATATTAGTGATATACATAACACTTGAATGCCACTGACAGCATATTTATGACAGGTAAAATGTTGATAATCTGGGGTGATTAATTCTTTGAAAGTTTTCATGGCGATAATGTAATATGGATTATTTTTGTGGAAACACCAAGTAAAATATTTATTTGCTGAGCTTAGACCTGAGTCAACAGGCCAAAAGCTCAGCAAATAAATATTTTACGTGGTGTTTCCACAAAAATAATCTATATGGTCTAGGGTGAGTTGTACAAATCCGAGATAAAGAACAACACTAATCATGCTTTGAACAACCTAATATAAAATTTTATCCACTGAATACATGTAGTTATGTATGTGATAGTGTTGTTCAGTGGATAAAAGTTAATTGGGTTGTTCAAAGTACCCATAGAGTAGCAATCCAGGCTTCATACAAAAAATTGAATTTTACAAGATCACTTTGGGGCATGTTATAATGCTAATATATGCTATGCCATATATTAATATATGGAAACAGCCAGTAAAGATGTATGTATAGTATGTGCCATGTTCAATTAGGAACACATGTATAAAATGATTTAAAATAACTCATTTGTTTGTGTTTTCTGTGTGCTTTTCACACATTTTCATGCATTGCTTCTTAAGGCTATATCTCTCTGTGCTTAATAGCGGTAGTCACATGTACGCATTGCGTACCTATTTTTTAAGTATGCTGTCTTTTGTTCTGTCAATTTGTTAATTGTTTGACTAAAACACTGTCAGACCGGACCGAATCTTTGCATGGTGTACACGTTTATATATTTACACACGGTGTTCGACGTCCAACGCAGACTGGGTTACAGCTGCTCAACCGTAAACACGACGACATAAAGATGTCGTTATTAGATAAATAAAACTAGAAATTACTATCGCAAGTGAAGTGCTGCCTCAAATGGGACAAAAACCTTTAGCCTACTCCACAAGCAACTCTATGTAGTCTGTGGTCAATGTGACACCCCCTTGTCCACTCCACCCGAGTTTGCCCACTCCACCCAAGTTTTTCTCACCTCTGCACCATAAGAGCCCACAGAGTTGCCTGTGAAGGACGCTGGAAACTCCATCCAAAAATTGAATATTAATTACAATAGACAGAGTATTTACACATTTCTTCTATATTTTTAAATTACTGTATATTAAAAATTGAAAACTACACATAATATGGCAAGGCTTTTGACAGGATATTCACACAATTAATATACAAATATTAAATAATCATGCCTTGCTCTAATGCTGTGGCAAAACTGTCAATGCAGTTCCAAGTGCTTAATATGTTTTGACAAATCTAGAGCTTTAATAATAAAATTATACAGCAATGTATCATTAAGCCCAGAATTGGTATCAGTCAACACACGCAGTCAGAATGTTGATCAGCGCAAACACAATGAACCCACACCAATATACACCTAAAAATAGAAGGGAAAAAACGTGAAATTTCCTACCAAGGAACACAGTGTCAGTTGTAGAAACTAAGAAACTGATATCTTACCTCGACAAGATAAACTCGTGGCATTGCCATTTGCCAATTTAGAAAATCCATCGCCGACGTGGTGTTGACAACTTCTGATAGACATGTCTCAATGGACGAGTTCGTTGACTTGTCTTCTAACCAACGGCAACAAACAACAGTTGGTAAGTTGTTCAGCGACAGAAATCTCTCATGAGGAATGAGATCAACGGTTGTCGAGTTCCACTCGATAGTTTGTGCTGTTAACAGCGCTGATAAACTCATGAAAGTGCACTGCTTTCCTCGAGACTGGCCACTGAAACCTTCATGACCTTGATGAATACTTCCACGAGAAAGTAAAGACATGTATTTGTTCTCATCCTGAATTTTCTGTCGAAGGAAGAAGGCAAGAAGCTGAACCGGTAGCGGAACATGCGCACTGAGTCACATCAGCTCATATATGGATGACGTAATGCCGACAAACAAACAAACAAACAAACCAACAAACGCAAAATTTAACAAATCGAGATCCTGGTCGGCTTTACATAGCTCGGACAAAGGACTGGGCACGAGGCAACGTCAAGAATAGTGTGCTCGGCAGCAACAACATTTTCATTATGACGTTGTGTTTACGGCTGCATTGAGCAGCGTAATCCAGCCAGCGTTGAACGTAGGACGTCGAATTCGAACGCCGTGTGTAAAGGCTTTTATAATTTGGGCTTGTCACTTTACACAGTTTGCAACGCATTACCAGAAATTAATGTCAAAATGGCCACCGCTTGAAAACCAATTTATATATATTCCCTAGAAGACGGCGTTTGAACAGTAAATATATAAGGCAAATATATTAACGTGAGAATTCTGCTTATTGAGTAGCTTGCCAACTATTTGCCGGCCTCCTGATCTAAACAACAACCATGCATTATCCAATCTTATCATTCAGAAACCTATATATTTTCATCAGGTACTGTATATCTACGATCCGCCAAATGGTGTTGAAAATAGTAAACAAATAAGTAGGTCATGCACCACTGGATTGCCGTAGGATTTTGTTTGACACTTTCAAGATCATCTTTGGTCAAATGTTCCAGAGTTGATAGAGGAATCTTTATCTTGCATGAATTATGATGAATAGATTACGTTTTGACCAAATTGGCTGAAGTTGTATACCTCTAATTTAACAACTACCCGACTTGTAATGACACAAGAGAATGGGCATTTTGAACTCATCATGATTGGTGGAGGGTCAAACACTGACAAACGATAGCTCGAGAGATATAGTCATTTGACGGATCGTATAGGTATACCCGATTTAAAGAAATAAGGAAGGGAATAACTGATTTGAAAATCGCCGTTGCTTAGTTAGCGAGGTCGGCAAATAGTAGGCGAGATACTCAATTAGCAGAATTTTCATTTTGATATTTCCCCTCTATATATTTACTGTTCAAAATTATATGCCGTTTTACTAAGGACTACATGTAAATTAGTCCTTAAGCGGCGGCCATTTTGTTATCAATTTCTGGTAATGGAAGACCACTGAGGGGCATGAATATTAAATTCAATACATTCACCTCTTTATTTATTTTGAACGGCTGGCAAACTTAGCCTGCGAGCCGGCAGGTGCATGACAAACTCTGAAGTCTGAAGTATGAAGTCTGAAGTCCGAAGTCCCTACCCGGCTTTCGTACTACCCGGCTTTCGTAAAATACAGCATATATCATAGAGATGATATCTATGGCATATATAACATTTCATGTTATTTTTGTGCTGGTTACCGGCACCTTGAACAGTGAGTGCCCCTCATGTGTCCTCCCCTTCCCTCACGCACCACCGCTACTACGCATGATCGAGGCGAGAAAACAAGATGGCGTCCATAACATGATATGCGGAAATTTGACAACGGTGGATAAGA
Organism: Corallium rubrum; assembly: GCA_964035015.1. Classification (NCBI taxonomy): domain Eukaryota; kingdom Metazoa; phylum Cnidaria; class Anthozoa; order Scleralcyonacea; family Coralliidae; genus Corallium; species Corallium rubrum. The sequence continues at coordinate 43,942,294 of OZ035997.1, forward strand.
AACACAAATAAGCATAAAGAATACCATGTTTGCGATCAATGAAGATGATTTTAAGGTAAGTATAGATGTTAGGAAAAAGTAGTTGTTTGTAATTTGGTTGAGAATGTTTTTAAAGTGCTGTAAGTTGCTTTATTAAATGTCTGATAGTCTGAACTTGGCTATAGCGGACACAAATGACACCATCGCAAAATGTAGTGGGTCAGAAAAAGTTAGGCGTTAAACACGCTAGTGGGCCAGGTTAGCGTATATAAGATAGGCGTTAAAATTTTGCATCCGCTAAAACAGTAAAACTGCAGTCGTCCCCATACACCATGATACATGCAATCATGTATAAACTTCCTCAACCCATTTAATATATCCAAGGCTGCTGACTATTTGTTGACTGCACTTTCAAAAAATATAATTATTATAGAGACATTTTGTACTTAAAAAAAAATACATGCAAAGTTGAGAATGAAAGTATGATTAAAATAGCTGATTCACCTCGTAAACAGTTTTCATCGACCTGTGTAGAGACTTCGTATGATTGGTTATAAAGGTAAACATTGGTCAACTTCCTATGTGATGCTTTTCCAAAATTATAATTCTTCCACCATTCTCTCCCTCATCCTGCCATTCCACCACCAAGGAACTAACTATAAACTATAACTTATTTTTAACTCGACCCTAGGATGTTGGAATATTCAAGCAAGTCAATTGGGAAATTTTACAGTCTTTGCTAGCCTTAATATAGCTAAGGCCACATGAAAAAAATTACATCCAGGGAGGATTTATTTTAAATTTTTTACATGTTTTTTTCCCTATTTTGCCATACAGGGGCACTGCTTTCATCTACTAACACTTACAGGGTGTTTCAAAAACAATGACCCCATAGTGCTCCTGGAAATCAGGTACACCAACACAGTCAGAACTAATTGCTCACTAATCTTGACATGGGTTCCCTGTGTCTCATGTCCAGACCTCTTTGCTGAGTTATGTATAGTCAACAAAATGTCAATTTGAGAGATGTTTGTATGTTGACTTTTTTACGTCATAATATGACGTTTTGTGATGTAAGAGTGTCTTGTGCTAGATGGGTTTTAGTTCGAAATTCTATATTTTAAATTAAAAGAGATCTTCTGTTTGCTGCCATTCAGTGGTCAGTCTTGAGGAAAGCAGTGCTATTTCATGAATGAGGTTATCGCCACATAATCAAATATCAGTCCGTATCCAAAAAGAACGTCTGCTCGCAGGCTATATCCAAGTGGAACTCGACGACAGTTGACAGAGTCTTAATATTTCAAGGAGACAATATGTAGTGGATTATGTACATAAATGCTTTTGAGAATGCTATAAGAAATTTCTCTTGCTGAGCCATTTACCGACTGTTGTTCTAGGCATGGACACCATGTTAGAGTGAAGTGGGTAAACTCATGTGGAGTGGAATAGGCAAACTTGGGTGGAGTGGGTAAACTTGGGTGGAATGGGCAAACTTGGTAGTGGGCGAACTTGGGTGGAGTGGGCAAGAGTAGCCTGCAGAGTAGGCTAAGGGTTTTCATGTTACTTGAGGCAGCACTTCACTTGCGATAGTAACTTCTAGTTTTAATATAAATACTGCATTATTTATATGTACATGCATAGCTGGCTGAAAAGTTGGTACAGGAACTTAAATGGCAGTGCAGTTATCTCATGCAGTACAGCTAGTTCAATCTTTGGCAGTGAATTTTTTGCCACACCTGTTAACATGATGTCGAGGTTGTGGAACATTGAGAATGCTACAAGTAAAAATGTTGTTTTGAGAACTTTTACACTAAATTTGAACAATTTTTTAATTTTTTTAAAAATTAAAAAAATATTTGGATGTCGGGGGTTTTTCTCAGGTCGGGTGGGGACACTGAACAAGTAATTTTTTTCATGTGGCCTAAAGCATGAGTCAATTCTTCCTGTAAACATCCTGGTTCCCAGGCATGGGGAACTCTTTTATTCATTTTATCCTGGGGATATCAGCATTTTATCCAAGCACTTGAGGTTAGGTCCATTTTTTTTGGACAGATTGAGTTTTTATATCTAAAATTCATCAGGATCCCCCTAGCAGTAGCCAGGGTGGGATGGAGGTGGCCAGTTTCAGACAATCCTGGACAAAAGTCCTTGGGAAAATCGTCCGCCAAAAAATGATAAAGTGTCCCTACAATTTTGTCCAAGGTAATTGTAGGTGGGTCATGAGATGGCTTGAATTTTGTCCTGTAAAAGTGTAAATTGGGATCACTTGTATTGAATGCACGTGAATGCAACCACGCTTGCACTGTTCCACTAGTCAAGTCTGTTACACTTTGCTAGAGTCACTAAAAATAATTATTTTTTTATAACAAACCAATAAGATGAATTGGCCGAAAATAAGAGAAACCCATGGCTAATAATAAAATACATGTAATACTCTGTTGGCTTATGGCAGGGCTTGATATCCACGGGATACGATAGATTTTCATTTTGGATACTAGAAGTCTTAACTTCAGTATACTGTACAACGGGGTACAATAGAATTTTCGATAGCGCACAGCCACAGAATCTGACGTAACGGCTTACAATGCAACGTAATGTCTTACAATTTAACATAACGTCTTATAATGTAACATAACGTTTTACAATATAGCGTAACATCTTATAATGTAGCGTAACGGCTTATAACGTAGCGTAATGTCTTATATGAGCGTGACGTCTTAGAATGTAGCGTAACGTCTTAGAATCTAGCGTAGTGTCTTAGAATGTAACGTAACGTCTTCCAATGTAGCATAATCTCTTATAATGTAGTGTAACGTCTTAGAATGTAGCGTGATGTCTTAGAGTGTAGCATAGTGTCTTAGAATGCAATGTAATTGCATGTACTGTCACAAACTGTTATAGTTAATTTTAGATATTGCAAGTTTAGATTTTTAGTATTCAATAGTGGGATACTAGATTTCAAGGATTGAGATATTTTAGTTTGTTTGATATGCAAATTAAACATTTTGACGTCGTAGGTGTACACTTCGGCTCGCCATTGTAAATGCCCATAAAGATCGGCCGCTCATATTTTAACTATTACTTAAAGTGTCTATGAAACGAAAATCAAGTTTGTCTTATTTGAAAGAACACTTCAAATGGTAGAGTAACATAATAATTTTGCAGTTTTTCGTTTCATTGCTTCGTTCTTGGGATATTTTAGTTTTTTGACGTCACACGTGCATAATGTGTTATCGAAAACGTTATATATCTTTGCTATTATCAAATATAATAATCACTTGAAGATCTACATGTTTAGTCTTGTGGGTGAAACACATCCATGCTTCATTCAAATTAATTTGGTCTGATAATAGAAAGGATATCTAACCTTCTCCGATAGCTCATTATGCATGATGAATACTTTGTTTAAGAGTTGTAAGAAACGTTAGATAAGATCATTTTAACTCAGAAAAAAACTGAATTTGAGCCGCTAGTGTCTAATAACTTTGATAAAACATTGATGTTATATTAATGTTTTAACAGTATTTACAAACACCTGATTAAACATTCATTTCTTTTGAATTTTCCTTAATATGAATTATTAATGAATTTGATAATATGAGATAATGTTTCTGTTTTCAATAAAAAGATTAAGCAATATATGATTGATAGATATGCCTCACAACTTTTGACTACTGTATGCAATCCGATACTATCTGGCATGGTTACCTGCTTGTAACAAAAAATGCCATCAACGGTGTTAAGTAATGAGGTAGTCATACCTCATTACTTAACTTTTATTATTGACTTTTACTTTCGTGTTATCTATGTACATTTATTCTCGTTATCATTTCTTAGATAATCAAACCTGTACATACAGCTAGGGTATCCAGATTAGTTTAGACTATTAGGATATAGACGGCCGGCCAACCTCGATAAAAGTGTCTCAAAAACACCGTTGATGGCATTTTTTGTTACAAGTAGGTAACCATGCCAGATGGTATCGGATAGCGTATATGTTGAAGGTGAGGGGGGTTACCAGTCGTAATTTGAAATTTATATACTAAAATTTGGGGTTTTTTAAAGACACACTGGGATGAATGGGATTTCTGTGGAGTGATGCAAACTATACGTAGGTGTTTTATTTTGAAAGACTCGCTTCAGAGCGTTATTCAATCAGCGTGCCTCTAGTTCTGGTCAACCTAGTTCGCATAACTCACAATCATAAACAAACAAGAAATACGGCGTGAATAGACCTAAATATAACACTTCGAAGAAAAGCCACAACGTAAGCTTGCTAAGAATCAGAAATTTATTTGATCTGGTAGATACAGAGAAGTCTCATATTCGCAATGTACTTCGTTTTATTTTGGCAATTTGCCGATACCGCCATGTACTTAATGTTAAAGCTGAGCTTTTGTACTATGCAGTACAGTGTTGCTCATGATATCTTCAGCACTTTAACTCACCGGCTCAACAGTGCTATCTTGTGATACACGGATGGTAACCGACCTAGTCATTTTGATTAATGTCTAAGCTACATTTCTATGGTGGTTACCTGTTTGTAACAAAAAGTTGGCTGCTTGTTTGGCTGTTCTTCGAAGTGTTATATATAGATGAATTTGCGCCTTGTTTCTTGTTTGTTTATGATTGTGAGTTATGCGAATTAGGATAATCAGAACCTCAACCACGCTGATTGGATAGCATTCTGAATTTAGCCATTCCAAATAAAACACAAACGTATTAGGCAGCACTTTACAGATATCCCATTCATCACATTGTGCTTCCAAAAATCTCCAAATTTTAGAATATAAATCAATAATTACGACTGGTAACCCCCCTTACCTTCAAAGTATACACTATCCGATATGATTTATCATGGTTACCTTCTTTTAACAAGAAATGCCGTCAAAAGTAATATTTTGAAGCCTTCGCCGGTCGTCTAAAACCCTGTACTCATCTTCTCAATTTCCATGTTTTATATTTATTTCAAAAACTCATTGATAATTCATGAGGAAAACACAGGAAATCTGTACCATGTCCGTGGTTTTATATCTGATAAAGAAACCTCCTGATTTACACAAACTTTAGCTTTGATTTTCTCGGCTAAGACAACGTTATTTTTCAAACTTACTACGCCAATTGAACTTACCAAATGCGTCGTTTTTGAAGCTATTTAAAACATTCGTAGTACGTGTTTTATCAGATCTAAAACACTCGGCTATCGTCTCGTGTTTTAAATCTGATAAAACACTGCTGCTCATGTTTTAAATATTACTTTATTATTATCCTGTAATTTATGTACTGTAAGTTAAGTTAAGATGAGTAAATAAAATCTATTACCTTATTACCTCTATCTGATTATTCGAATACCAACGTCGATGAAGATTAGGACTGTAGTGATCACAACTAGTACCTTTAATACACAATCTCTACGACATCAACATGAGGTCTTAATAAGTCACATGTCTTGTGACAGTCACGTGTCACAATGCTGCATCCCTCCCTTGTTTGAATAATAAAACTATTATACATAAGAACTCAATGTTCAACAAAACAAATATTCTCAACTGTAATATCAAAATTAATGTTCATACTTATATACCGTACTTTGTTCTTTCTAAATTTTATATATAAATATTCTGACCATATTTTGTGCTGGCCTTCTATCTCTTTCTGGGTATCTTCTTTCTGGTACCAGTTCATCATTACTAGAATTGTTCATTTTATTCGAAGCTTTGTTGTCACTGAGATAGTCTTCCTCATCATCAGAACTCATCCCCCTTTGTTGTTGTTGTTGTTGTTGTTGTTGTTGTTGTTGTTGTTGTTGTTGTTGTTGTTGTTGTTTTTGTTGTTGTTATCGTCATTTCCTTATATTTGTTCTTATTTGTTGTGTTGTTTCGTGTTGTACTGTTCGCCAGTGCTTTGTTTTCACGATAAACCGTGTATGGGTCCACTGGGGTTAAAACAATGGGTAAACAGAATATTGGGTACCGTTATGACTAAATGAGAACGAAATTTAAATTCCGGCTTAAGGTTGCAAGTACTTTTTTTTTAGACCGCTTTGAATAGGACCTCTTTGTTCCTTATTTTAAAGGTTATTTCGTTCCTTTATTCGTTCTCATAGGAACAAGTAGTTCCGCATGAGCTAGACCGCTTTAAATTTGTCCTCTTTGTTCAGTATTTTAAAGGTTATTTCGTTCCGTTTGTTCCCATAGCAACAAGTATAGAAGTGAATATATTCCAAACCACCGGCTACTTTAGCTCGGTAGCCGGTCGTTTGCATATGGTAGCCGGTCGGTAGCCGTTCAATTTAACAAGGTTTTAACTGGTAAACGGTGGTTATGAATACTTATTAATTTAAGTTAAATCTAATTTACATAAGTTTCTAATTATTATTCTGACCCACCGGCTACCTTAGCTCGGTAGCCTGTCGTTTCCATATGGTAGCCGGTTGGTAGCCGTTCAATCATATCACCTCCTTTGTCCATGTATGTAATTGTAAACCGTCATGTATGTCGTTATATCTATTCATTGTAATTCACCCGTCGAAAGCTGCAGACTGGCAGCCGAAAGCTCGTAACTCGAATAAATATTATAAACCAGAGAACGTTGTCAACATTAATGGTTATGAATACTAAATAAGTTACATATCTAATTTACATACATATTCTCCCGAATTAAATATAACGTCTTTTCTCAAAGAAAAACAACAATTTTGACAGTGGGAACACTTTGTTCAGATTCAGTAATCTGAAGTAAAAGTTAGGCATGCAGTAAATGCTTTCCCGTAAGGCCCACTCCCTTCAAGATGTGTACATTTGTGGTATAGAAAATTACGATTACTTGACCCCCATACAATGCAACCACGAACCCTAACCATAATCACAAAGTTTGTGGTATGGACAATTACGACTACCTGACTCCCATACAATGGAGCCATGAACCTTAACCCTAATCACAAAACCTCATAAACATCCTCGATTTGTGATTAGGGTTAGGGTTCATGGTTCCATTGTATGGGGTCCGGTAATCGTAATTGTCCATACCACAAATGTACACACTTTCAGAACAGGGGGCCTCACCCTACACATTTTTCTCTTAAATTGATGTATTTTCTTTGTTTTTTATAAAAAAATTCTACATATTATGTTTACTATATTATAAACTCAGTATACATGTTATGTGAAAAGTTACACCTATCAAGTCACCGAGAAGTTCTGAAGGACAGGACCAGGTGGAGAGTTAAACTTGCGGAAGTCGAGCAGGTCAGAAATGCTTGTGACGTAGCCGAGTCGGCCCGACTGACCCATCTGCCAGGTGTCTTCGAGGTAGTCGAGAAAATCCGTTAGAAAGTTAGAAGAGCACAGAAAATAGTCGATAAGTTGCACGGTGGACAACACGGTCGACTCTTCCTCGCCCGATTCTCCGCAACAAAACTTGACAAATTTAAGAGCTCGCGTGACCGAAATTTCTGCTTGTTTTGACGTTTTCCCTCCCCCTGTTGTACTTTGTAACCAGAGCGAAAGGCAGTGTCCGTTTGCTTTTCGTCGACGTAACTTCAATTACAGGCTTGACATTGTCGGTGAGTATTGTCAGTTTTTCATCGAAGTACGCGTACCAAGGATGTTTTACTTTGACGTGCTTTCGACAGCCTCTTGCCTCTTCAACTGGCAAATCCTGGATGGTCGCAGTTAGGGCCCGGACAATGATTAAGGCCTTCTTCGTCTCTCTGCAAATGCAACCGTCTGGGCTTCTTGAATGCCCCGTCGAGAGACTTCCAATCGATGGCACGGTTATTTCGACGAGGCATCCAACGGCCACGGTAAACTTCAAGAACTATACTGCATGAACGGCGATGGTTTAGTTGTGTTTACTTCTATCTTCAATATATCTCGCATATTTATACTCTGTCATGCATTTTGCTGTTCTTCCTTTGGGATTAGATACTCATAGACCGAGAAATTGAAAAGACGTTCTTTTCGCCAGCTAACTTTGGGTTCATTACATACACTTTACTTCAGATTATCGAATCGGAACAAAGCTGTCCCACTTTCCAAATTGCTGTTTTTGTTTGAGAAAAGAGGGTTATATTTCATTCCAGAGAATATATATGTAAATTAGACATGTAACTTAATTAGTATTCATAACCACCGGCTACCCGGCTACCAGTTAAAACCTTGTTAAATTGAACGGCTACCAACCGGCTACCATATGGAAACGACCGGCTACCAAGCTAAGGTAGCTGGTGGGTCAGAATAGTAATTAGAAACTTACGTAAATTAGATTTAACTTAAATTAATAAGTATTCATAACCACCGGCTACCCGGCTACCAGTTAAAACCTTGTTAAATTGGACGGCTACCGACCGGCTACCATATGGAAACGACTGGCTACCATATGTAAACGACTGGCTACGGAGCTGAGGTAGCCGGTGAGTCAGAATATATAAACGTCTTCATTGGAAATAGGACTAACTACTATTTATATCAATTTAGACTTTGAATACGAATGTGTAAACGTGTTATCGTTTAAAAAATGATCATATTATCATCTGAAGTCCCTCAAAAAATCGCTGCCTAAAATTTCTACTGTGAATCAGACCTGTGGGGTCGTGGTATGGAAAATTACGATTACCTGATCCCCATACAATGGAACCACGAACCCTAACCCTAATCAGAAACCGGGGAAGTTTGTGGTTTGGAAAATTACGATTACCTCACCACCATACAATGGAACCATGAACCCTAACCCTAATCACAAACCAGGGAAGTTTGTGGTATGGAAAATTACGATTACCTCACCACCATACAATGGAACCATGAACCCTAACCCTAATCACAAAACCGTGCCATAAACGTCCTCGATTTGTGATTAGGGTTAGGGTTCATGGTTCCATAGTATGGTGGTGAGGTAATCGTAATTTTCCATACCACAAACTTTCCCTGTTTGTGATTAGGGTTAGGGTTCATGGTTCCTTTGTATGGGGGTAAGGTAATCGTAATTTTCCATATATAGATATATAGATATAGCTATATAGATATTCATTTATATATTCATTTATATAATTAGCATAACTATATCGCCAAAGGGAAGGAAATTTTCGACTTTTGTTGTTGTTGTTGTTGTTGTTGTTGTTGTTGTTGTTGTTGTTGTTGTTGTTGTTGTTGTTGTTGTTGTTGTTGTTGTTGTTGTTGTTGTTGTTGTTGTTGTTGTTGTTGTTGTTGTTGTTGTTGTTGTTGTTGTTGTTGTTGTTGTTGTTGTTGTTGTTGTTGTTGTTGTTGTTGTTGTTGTTGTTGTTGTTGTTGTTGTTGTTGTTGTTGTTGTTGTTGTTGTTGTTGTTGTTGTTGTTGTTGTTGTTGTTGTTGTTGTTGTTGTTGTTGTTGTTGTTTTGGTGGTGGTGGTGGTGGTGGTGGTGGTGGTACTTTCTTATAGAATGAAATGTTTCTTGTGATATAATGTCCAGGACGAGATGCTGTGATCATTGTTCCATTTATACGAGTGACATGATAGGGATTTGGGTACCAGGAGGCTGTATCACCAATCTGTATTTCCACTTCTTTTGTATTGGCCAACTTGTCTGCATTTTCTTTCATCTTCCTTTTGACTTTCCTATCATTTTCGCGAACTTGCTGATCGACCACAGTTTCATTCTTGTTGAGTTTGCTTGGCAATTTTGTTCTAATTTCACGATTGAATAGAAGCTCAGCAGGTGAGAACTTTGTTGTAGTCTGCGGTGTAGCTCTATAATTCAGCAGGAAACGATAGAGTTCCTTTTCCAATCTTTTCTTTCAGTATGAGCTGCACGAATGGCTTTTCCCATCGGTTTCATGAAGTTTTCAGCCTCTGAGTTTTCTTGTGGCCATAAGGGTGTTATACGTTAGTGTTTGATGCCATTTTCACTCATAAATCGTTCAATTTCATCACTGGTAAAGGGAGGTCCATGATTATGTTTGGTATCCCATGGGTGTTGTGGCAGATGTTAATGAGACAATTTCTACCTCAGGAAACCGCGTGTAGGCATCAGTGGCTACTAGAATATATTCTCCAGTTGGGAAAGGCCCACAAAAGTCTAAATGGACTGTATGCCACCGTTCTGGTGGAAGTTGGTTCATCTTTAATGGCACAGGTGGATTTGTTGTACTGTTGGTAAACAATCACTGATTTAGCATAAGATTGCACTTTCTATGGATTTCCTCATCGCCATATGTAGTGATCACAACTAGTACTTCTAATACACAATCTCTACTACATCAGCATGAGGTCCTAATAAGTGACATGTCTTGTGACAGTCACCTGTCATGTAAACGGCCCCTTACCGAAACATTTCGCGTGGCTTCGTATAAATTGCACTTCAACCAAACAAATATGAGTCTCAGAACAAAAGAACAGCAATGCATTTCTCCAGTTAATCTTTACACATGCTTTGAAGACTTATAAATATTCTTTTTTTCGTAACAAACAAGCTTTTGTTTGTAGGATGCCGTGAAGAGTTCAAAGTTCTAGCGGGTAACAATTAGTGCTGGGCGATACCGTCATACCGAGTACTTGGTATTCGATACCAGCGATACCATGCAAAGCGGTATCGGTATCGATAACTGACCTGGTATCGCTCGATACTTGTACCTGTTTTTTCGGTTACATGTACGACTTTACTTTTTCTTGAAATCGAAATTTTTGTTAAACAAGAGATTTAACAAACCGTTGAAATAACTATAAAAATGTAGTACGCCAAGTCAGATATAAAATTTTAAAAATAGTGATTTGAGCCGTAGCGTGGGCCCTTTATTTGGGTTACATAAGTAGTTCTTATTTTTTCCGGTGACCGAATTCTCGCCAAATTGAATAGAATAATTGAAATTCTTTAATATTTATGCCTTTGAGTTCATAATGTTAAAGTTTTAAAATAAAATATGATAAGTGGGAAAACCTAGCTTGTCGGAGACTACTTTTTCACAATTGTGCAGAGTATTGGAAGTGACCGATACCAGCATTAATAGTACTCATTCCGGTATCGGAAAAGAACATTTTGTACTTGTTTTGTTATCGAAATAGGTATCGGTGTCGACTGATACTAATTTTTAAGTAATCGGTATCGGTATCGAAATAAAAATCTGGTATTGCCCAGCACTAGCAACAATTGAAAACTTATTGACCGAGCAGGCAATAAGGTCTCAATTATTGCCCGCTCGGTAGTTGAAATTTAGCTAATGTCATGTAACCACAAACCAACCAATGACAGTCATCGTTGCATCCAGTGAAACTCTAGCTTTTTAACAATTGTTATTATTGTCGTGTTACCAGAGTCTGGAACATTTTGCCATCTAAATTGAGAGTCCTCACTGGGTCTTTACTTACTTTCAAAACGACTTATTCAATTATTATTTTGACCAGTATTGAAATCTACCTATAACACTGACAATCCTAGAACCGTCAGGCATGTCGTCCTATCTATAGTTTACGTATTCAGAGTTGTTGTTAAATCGTATTTTCTACTCAGTGTAAATTTTTATTTATTTTTTGTGTCTTGGAATCCCGTTATTGGAGTCTTCTCTGTCGGTAATTCCTGCCATACATAGCTAATATTAGCAAATTGTCTACTGGCGAACTATGTAAATAAAAATAAATAAATTACAGTACAGACACACGGGGAAATGGAATATGTTTATTAAATACAACAAGGGCCTTCGCTCGAAACGTTGGACTCCTACGTTCTCTGTTTCGGCAGTATATCTAACCTTACTATATTTCGATTGTTGTTTCTACACTGCCAACGCAGCACGCTACTTTTATTTTTCTATATTTAACAAGTACATGTGAACACGAAAGAAGTTGAAGAAGCACGAGGCGATAGCCGAGTTCAAATGACGTCAAACGAACCTTTATGAGAATACATATGCACAAGAGTGATATTTTTTAATTGTTTTATAGAATAAGAACGAAAAAAAACAACTAAATTTCTCTCTGACGAAGGGCCTTCGCTCGAAACGTTAGACTCCTACGTTCTCTGTTTCGGCAGTATATCTAACCAAACTAAAAATTAGACAGTTTTGAATGCTGGCTGCATGGCTTTTCCCGCTAGGTGACGCCATGCACCCTGCCCCATTCCATTTCCCGTCAATCCTGATTTCCATACTCCTATAAATGCACGGGGCCTGGCTGCTGGAGCGTGCGTAGAGAACTCTTTATTTTATATAATGTCGTATAATATATAAGACTTAGCCAATCAGAAAACTTGTTTTAAGTTTCGTTTCCAGTTATCGCAGAAACAGGATTGCAGCGAGCTGCGAGTACTTGCATCTAATTAAAAAGAATTCAGAGTGAAAAAAACAACACTGCGAGTTCTTTTTTAATTAGATGCAAGTACTCCCAGCGAGCTGCGAGTCAGTTTCTGCAATGACTCATTATGATATTTAATTGTTTCATTTTAGGAGCCATTTGCTTGTACTGAGTATGTTGAGCGACTTGCAAGTACTATAGAAGGTGGAGGGACCAAGGGGGGTGAAGAATCGTTCGATCCAAATAGACTGCATAGTTTCTTTGTGAACTCGATTCATCAACTACAAACGTTAGACAAGACAATACAAGGACAGGTGAATAAGTTAGAAGAATTATGTGCCAAAGAGGAGAAGGAACATAAGAGCAGGATAGTTCAAATGGAAGACAATACAAAGGTACAATTCTAAAACATGTAAAGAAAAGTTATCTGACCGAAATGGGTTAAAAGTATTAGGCACCGTGACGGTGACACGAGTTGTTAGTGCGCTGCCTTTCAACGATAAGCTCGGTCGGGTGGGGTTAGTTGTCGGATGGGCGACAATCTTAGCCTAATATAATGTGAGTAGAGTTGTTGGTGACAAGAGCACTCACTGAAAATTTCAAGAGAATCTGATGCATAGTTTTCGCGCTATCAACTCTCAAAGTTTGCCAGTTGGGCTTCTTGGTAACAATGCCTTATGACGTACGCAGATGGATCATTAATAGTGAAATCTATTCAGGGGCGGATACAGGGGGGTGACTGGGTGACTAGTCACCCCCCTTCCCTGCCCCAACCAATACAGGATTATACAGCGATACACTAGCAGCTGTTTACAAATCACAACAGTTACTCGTGTGTAAAACGTGCATAAATTATATTGTATAACAATGCTTATTGATACAGGCCGTAGCTATGGCCTCTCCTTTGCAATAAGAATGGACATCATGATACGCTAATATCTTGTAAATTTGAAACCCCAATTTTAAAACAGTAAGAATCACGATTATATAGACGTATTGTATACAATCTCCATCTGAAATCTGAATATACACAGTAATTTTGGAACATAAACGTATAAAACATATCCCCATGAGTCCACAATGACGACATATGGTGTATTCATATATTTGGGTATTTTGTTTGGTAATTTATATCCTTCAAAACTCTTTCGAATCCCCCTCAAAATGCAGGAAATGCTATTTCAGAGACTCTAAAATTCAAAATTTTTCCGGGGGAACATGCCCCCGGACCCCCCTGGAAGTTTGTCGCATCTTTGCCGCCACCTTGCCCCCACGTAAGTATTGCCTGTTTTGCCACCCCCCGCGCCCTTGTTAAATATTCTGAAAGAAACAACTGAGCACCTTATAGTCACCCCCCTTGCAAAAATCATGTATCCGCCACTGCTATTGTTCTTATGCATAGTTGTCCATTTGCGTATGTCATAAGCATTGTTACCGAAAACCCAATTTCTCTCCAAAACGATCTAGCCATGGCAAACTTTGAGAGTTAATAGCGCGAAAACTACGCGTCAGATTATCTTGAAATTTTCAGTGGGTGCTCCTGTCATGCTCCTCTGTACAACAAAACAACAAAAATGCCAATTCATAGACACTCAACTTTAAGAGATTTTCTTCCATGCAGAAAATCAATGTATTCTCGTTGAAAAGTTGTTGGCACACAGATATAAATAACATACATTTAATACTTCTGTGACATTTCCCACGACTACTGTACACCTAAAGTCTTCATTATTTTTGTTTTGTTTTTTGTAGACAGCCACAAAGATTTTTCACCAACTTGATGATCGCATAAATTCTGTCGCAACCAAAGTTGTTCATCTTGGTGATCAACTTGAAGGAATTAATACTCCAAGACAGCGAGCAAAGGATGCTTTACAACTTATGAAATATTTTGAAGAATTTCTCTCAGACGATACACCAACCTCTCCTGTGTTCAGAGAGCCGTCAAGGGTACTAATTATTAGGGGTTTTTTAATTTAACTTTAAATTATTGGCTTTATAAATGATTTTAAATCAATTTTTGGGGGCTCAACTTGACATTGTCACTAAAATATGTGCTTACCTTTTCTGAATTCTCACATGATATATACAGATTCACGAGGCTGCAAATATTATCCAAAAATTGTATTTGATATCACAAGAACTTGCAAACGAGAGGTAATTGATGTATTGTCCTTCCTTCCTTCCTTCCTTCCTTCCTTCCTTCCTTCCTTCCTTCCTTCCTTCCTTCCTTCCCTTCCTTCCTTCCTTCCTTCCTTCCTTCCTTCCTTCCTTCCTATCATTCTTTCATTCCTTCCATTTTTCTTTATTTCTTCCTTCCTTCCTTCTTTGTTTCTTTTCTTTCTTTCTTTCTTTCTTTCTTTCTTTCCTTCCTTCCTTCCTTCCTTCCTTCCTTCCTTCCTTCCTTCCTTCCTTCCTTCCTTCCTTCCTTCCTTCCTTCCTTCCTTCCTTCCTTCCTTCCTTCCTTCCTTCTTCCCTCCCTTCTTTCCTTCCTTTCCTCTTTTTTATATGATCACTGATACTGACTGCAACAGTGATATCTACATATTTCTATGTATATTACCCAAATACCCGTGTTTTATCCGTGTGAACCTCTCTCTTTGTCTTTTATGCTAGATTTAGTGATGTTAAAAGAAACATTGGAGGTAAGGTTGCAGTCGAGACATTGTAAATGCAGTGAAATGATGTTGGTTGTACTATACAGTGTGCAGTACTAAATATATGCAGTAGATAAACAGGAAAATACGGTACAGTGTAATAATATTGTAGATCATTTCGAATACTTTTCCCTCCAACAGACCACTATGCTAAAGTTGAAGACCAGTTAATTGCGCTTTTCAAAAATGCCCATTATACTGGTGACATGAATGAGATGAAAGCAGTGGCCGACACTCTTGTTCCTTTCAAGGTAAATCCGCTCGGTGCATAATATTTCATTTGTTACTTTAAATTCTTCACATTAGCCATCGTTGTGTCACGAAACCATGATATCAGAGAAAAAATTAGAAATGTGCATTAAGGCGGATTTCCAGTCATCGCAAAAGATAGTTCGCAGCTGGCTGCGAGTATTTGCATCTAATTAAAAATGACTCGTAGCGAAAAACAAGCACTGCGAGTTCTTTTTAATTAGATGCAAGTACTGAGTTTCAGGCCTTACGATTATGTTACAACGTAGCAAGATACGAAATGCGGACAAATCGAACCCGCAAAACTTTTATTGACCATGCAGTTCTAAGACGCTTTAACCATTTGGCCATACTAGAGGCTCTGATGGAGAGCTAAGGACAGGTTGCAAATTTATGGTCATGTATGTTGGCTTCTAAGTCCTAAGCGGTAGCGTGTGCGTATGAAATGTAATTGAGATGAAATGAGATGGCAATTTGTACGCATGTAGTGCATATGGTACATTAAGTGTTTGCGAGCTTGGTGCAATGTAACAGACGTTCTGAGCCCCAGACCATGTAATATTTTAAGACTGGTTAGACTCCCTAACCATTGAACTAATTGAGGCTAGGATTGAGAGGTAAGGTAAGGTTGAATATTTACGGCCATGATTTTTCTAAAGTGGCAGTGGTTTGATTGTGAAATGTCGTTAAAGTGATGAGTGATATACACATGTGCAAGCTTGGTGTAATGTAAAGACGTTCGTCAAGCTCAGAAAATGTTTTTGAGTCGCAGCTAGATAGGGATCGAACCCGCAACTTTCTAATGATTGGTTAGATGCTTTAATCAATTTTAAACAAAACGCCTGGGTCAGTCGTTCACTCAGCCTATACTGGCCGATAAGTACGCGGAGCCTAAATCGAAGGCTGAATGTGGTGCATACCTCACACTGGTGAACATATTTACGATCAAGAGAGTTGTCAGCTACATCTGATCACTGTTAAACAACAAAGTCACCCAGTCACTTTCAAATTCTACCACCAATGTGCAAGAACACCTTGATCAAAAGGCAAAACTGTTCAACTTTTTGTCCAACTCCAAAAGCGAAAGATGCAAAGAACTTACAACATGCCTCACGGCCTCACTCCGTCACACGCATTGGGGCCAAAATACGAGGAAAATTGAACGCCTCCATTAGGGGCAAAAACGAGCTAAAATTCGTCTAAAACAAGCCTTTCACTAAATTTTCATCACGATTTTTAAGAAAATAAAACTTTTAGAGTTGTCGGTCTTATTACTATTATAAATTCTTATCTTAGTTCTTTATTGAAGCGTCTATTATCTTTGTTGAATTTTCACTCCTTGGATATTAAACTGTGCCCGTCATTTTGATGTACCCATGCAGGCAAGTCTTCAAAGGGTTTGGATACTAGTTTTGCCCCTCTAATGACGGCGTTCAATTTCCTCGCACATTTGACTGGACTCAGCATAGGAATGCCGCCCCTAGTCTTATATTGTGATCTCTATGGTCACACGGCTATTGACTCTGCCTACCACAGGTAGCCCGAGTAATAAACACAATTTCAATTTTTTTGCTAATATCAAGAACATGGAGGTGAAACCAGTGAGCTCTATATATAACTGGAGTTATATCGTTGTGGCGGACAACGTGCCGGGCATGTGGGCATGAAGTACGTATAGTTCCAGCCTTCTACGCGGTCTGGTCAAGTCTGATTTGGTCAAAAGACCGCGTAGGAGCCTGGAACTATACGTATTTCAGGCCTACATGTCCGCCATGTTTGGCTTCAATCTTTGCCCAATCTATGGCCAACAGATATCACTCCAGTTATACATTATAAAGCTCACTGGGTAAACAGCCAGCAAACTGATTATCTTCACTGCTTACTGTTCTTTACCATATACCATGTATTTAAACCACAAATCGACCAGATTTATCGCAGCTTACAAACAAAATCTCATCATCTCATCTCTGCCCGAGGTATATATTAACCTACATTATGTAATGTTATGATATACATGTAGTGATATTTTATATTTTAGGTTTTTATTGTGTATTGTAACAGTTCTCATTCTTTTTTTTAAGAAACATTCTAAATGTATTGACGTATTTATTGCTGAGAGTCAAAAGGTATAAATGTAACTCTAGAATATTAAATTAAAAATGTTTGTTTAAAAATCAAATGAGGCCAAGATTCCTTAACTTTAAACGGCTAGCATAATTATACCTGTGTAAGTCTATGTCCATCCCGACATCAACTTCTTAATTAACAATTATTCGCCGAAGGCGAGGTGAATATCGGTGTATAATAACCGAGACGAAGTCGAGGTTATTCACCGATATTCACTAAGCCTGAGGCGAATAATTGTTTTAGTATAAATACACATTTTCGTACTTTTAGGAAGAGCATTTTCTTTAAAATTTATCTCTTTGTCTGTATAGAGTCAGTTTAATTCTCAAGATGTGTTCAAAGATACGGTTGCATTATGCCGGAATGTGAACGGTTTGGTTAAATCGGTTTTTGGTATTCATGGAGAATCGGTGATGGGGAAACTTGTCCAAAATATTTACGAGGGTGCCATACAGGTAAGACTGTGCTGATGATATTTATAATTTAACTCATTTCTGTATAGACAGCTTTCTTTCACGAGTAAAATCAGCTGATGTTAAAGGGCTTATGCAGCGAAAAATAAGTTCGGGAGAGACTCTTATTTACAAGAACGTTTGAAGTTATAAAGATTGAAATTTGGATTGAATAACGTTCAAGCATTAAATACTGTTAATATATAGATTATGTGTTGCTATGACAACAATGACGTTTCAAAACGGTCGAAAATTTTTATGTAATCTAATATATTTAAAAACGAGGTTGATGACACCCGATTTCTTTTTTTTTTTTTTTTTTTGCATCAAAACATTGATCGAGGTTGCCGAATATTGGTTACATGTCCATTTACGGCCACTTTGAAACGCGACTGTTGTCATAGTAGCTGCTGAAACACTTATCTATTAACATTATTTATTGCACTGAAAATTATGTTGTGCATAACTTTAGTTTTATTCATTTCCGAAATATTCATGGGTCCGTCCAAGAAATGTCAAGCACTGCATATACGTTCATTGCTTAAAGTGCTTATGAAATGAAATTTTGCAATTTATTTTATAATATATAAATAGGGAAATTTCTGATATTGTTACGTATGGCTTATTTTGTCTATACGTCGAAGGACCTATGACATCACACGGTACATTAAGGCTAAACAAATGTATTCAGTAATGATCAGTGCACCGTGTGACGTCAAACAGTTGTTTTGACTGCGTCTTTGTGTTGATTGATGTTCTACGGCCTAGGCTAATCAGGGGTTGAAATAAGCGGGCGCCAGGTCGCCAAATGCGACCAAATTTCTAATCTGGCGACCAGATATATTCCGCAGGTAGCCCTTGTCGCGACAAAGAAAAAATAAGAAATATACTGTTACTTTTTCATGAAAAATTTTCTCATGTCTCTGAGGATGATTCTGAATTGAATTGAATTGAATTGAATTGAATTGAATTACGTCATTCATGATCTCTGTTCTCTTATAAATGCATGGAGCCCAAGGGAGCCCAGCCAATCAGAGCGTGCGTAGAGGACACCTTATTTTATAATATGAATTATAATCATTAATAATAATATAAATTGGAAGTTAGTATCATATTTTTTGTTCTTTCTAGAAACATGTGGATCACAAGCTTGATGGCAAACTATATCAAAAGGATTCCTACCTTGAAAATCTGTACAACTTATATAGCAAGTAGGTTTGTTGGAGTAATGAATACTATTTTATAATTACGATAAGGATTACACTTTATACAATAACGTGACTTCTGGGTGCATTTTCATTGGCTGTTGACCGTGATCTATTTGAGGACAGATGCACAGATTACGTCACGAACGTGGTCTGATTTCTCTAAACCAATCACGGATCATCTCACTACAACATTCCGAGCTATTGAGGTTGCTTGATTTATATTGATCGCTGACGCGTCAGCACGCGATTCATCTTTTTCAATGCCCCGAAAATTTCCCATGAAGCTTTAGTAAATATTTTGAATTTATTTTGAAGTAGAACAGGTAACATCACAACGTGGTAAGAACATCGGTGACCCACGTGCTTAGGCGGCTCGTGGGCCACTTTTTAGTGCAACGTTTCACAGAAACTTTGCAGTATTGTGATGAGTGGGGAAAATTCACGCGATAGATACATAGATAGTGTAAACTTTCCGGGGGGTAAACTTACCAGGCTTAACGACATACATACTTGTAGTTGAAAGGCTAAAACCAGTGAAAATGTGAAACACTAGTATCAGTCTTTCATAGACGACAAATATTTATGTCGCTTACAGCTCGTAAACCCTATAAACAGCGATAACAGACAGGTTTGTACCTTATCTATGGATATTTCTTGAAAGACGTGTTTATCTTAATATACCAAGAATGAAAGAAGTTTCCCCCCGGAATATATAAGAATACCACTGCGCACGCGTGGTTTTGTTTGCGACTGGCGAATACGACAATGGTGGAGAAACATAAAGGAGTGGTCGATTTTTCTTCTCGAAACAACGAATTTCTAGGCTTTAGTGCATGGCTAATTAAATATGGTCTGGGCGAAAGGGTTTACTGTCTGCCTAGCGGAAGGTCAAAGGTGCGAATAAATATTAAAAGCTTTATATTTAACTTTAATATGGTGTGGCATGTTGACGATGTTGTGAAGTTGGTTTGTAGAGTGTTGTTGGTTCGTGTCTGTTATATTTTCAGCTCAGTAACAAATTCTGTATACTGGAGGTCGTAGACTGTCTTCGCATTTTGATTTGGCGTTCAATAAGCAACTGTACGAAGAACCCTGGCCATATAGTAAACATGAATGTTTAGTTCTACATGTATCTGTACCTGCGTGAACTTAGCGCGTGATTGGGCAGACGATTCGCAAGGCTAACATAACCTGAAGCTAGCAACATAATCATCAGGCGTAATAATTTGTGAAGGCAACAAAAACTTACTTATCTTGACATCCACTTGACAAAGTTTAGTCAATTTTGATCTGGATTGACTGGACGTCACACGATACGTATTAGTATTGTAATTCTTGTGATGCGCCAAGCTTTTTATGCAAAAATTTCGAGGAGTTTAAAAATATCTTGATGTTATTAAACCGACTGGAAAACAATAGTGAAGGGCACAAGACGTCAGTATTCATGTTTGTCGGAGTTTATAATTTTTTTTGCGTTCTTGAAGAGAAAATGACTCTTTAAGAATCCCTCGAAATTCTATTTTGGGTTGTTTGTCTGAGTTTTCACTTGTATTAAATTAACTTGGGCTTTGCTCAAGAAAATGGGCTGGCAGGTTGCGGGGCTGGCAGCTCTGTCCGTACACGTGGCAAAAATTGTTACTTACTAGAAACTTTGCACTATCCTTGGGATCTAGTTTTGTTACGTTGTGACGTCATTTGTGCATCTATAACTGAACAGATAACGGCAAAATGGAATCTATATTTGTTAAATAGCAAACGCTTTTAACAGAGAAAAGAAAACCGGAGAAGCATGAGGGGGAAAATCGAAGAGAGCCCAACTATTATATACAACTCAACTGTTACAACTCTACTTACAGTCAAAATGAAAATACCTCCCCACTTCCACTTCTGTAGTTGGTTGTGTATTATTGTATTTCTGTAGCCGCTACTGAAGCGCGAGGAAAGTCTAGCGATAAAAGTCGCCAATTCTTGATGTATATTCGTCTGTTGGTATATCGATTTGGGATAAACATCGATTGTATTATGATTAAATGCCATTTAAAGCTAAATTATACTATTTTTGTACAGTTTCAACTATTTCTCAGATTCGGTAGCGACTACAGAAATACAATAACTACTTCACATCGGTATTTACATCGGAGAACCTCCCGGAGGACCCCAACTAGTAGAGCCTGTTATGATCGACCTAACTCTAACTGCCCAGGAAGTCCAAGCAGTACTTAAATCCCTTGACGTTACAAAAGCCACTGGTCCTGATAACATAACAGCAAGATTACTCAAAGAAACAGCTTCCGTCATTTCTTCGTCTTCGTGCACGCTGTTCAATAAATCGCTACAACAAGGTGTACTCCCACGTGAGTGGAAACTGGCTAACGTCGTGCCTGTGTATAAAAAAGGAGAAAAGCAGTACACGGAAAACTACAGACCCATCTCACTACTATCAACAGTATCGAAAGTCTTGGAACGCTGTGTTTTTAACAACATCAAGCACCATCTATTCGAGCAAATCAAGACATGCCAGCACGGATTTATTACTTGTAGATCCTGCGTAACCAATCTTTTGGAAGCCATCGACTACATTACTAGATAACGGAGGACAAATCGATACGATGTTCCTCGATATGTCAAAGGCTTTTGATAAGGTTAATCATAAGCGCCTGCTACGCAAACTACACGGGGCTGGTTTTGGAGGCAATCTTCTCCAGTGGTTCAAATCATATCTGATGGAAGGCCACCAACGTGTAACTGTACTTGGCGCCACATCGGATACACTGCCCGTTAGTTCAGGTGTGCCTCAAGGTTCTATTCTCGGTCCTGCTCTCTTCGTACTATACGTCAATGACCTGCCTAGCGTAATTAAATCCAGCCAAATTTCAATGTTTGCTGACGACACAAAACTCTTCAAGGCTATCAACTCTTCGGACGATGGGACATCCCTCCAAGAAGACCTGAATAGTTTACAAACCTGGTCTTCACTGTCTGCGTAACCAATCTTTTGGAAGCCATCGACTAATCTTTTGGAAGCCATCGACTACATTACTAGATAACGGAGGACAAATCGATACGATGTTCCTCGATATGTCAAAGGCTTTTGATAAGATTAATCATAAGCGCCTGCTACGCAAACTACACGGGGCTGGTTTTGGAGGCAATCTTCTCCAGTGGTTCAAATCATATCTGATGGAACGCCACCAACGTGTAACTGTACTTGGCGCCACATCGGATACACTGCCCGTTAGTTCAGGTGTGCCTCAAGGTTCTATTCTCGGTCCTGCTCTCTTCGTACTATACGTCAATGACCTGCCTAGCGTAATTAAATCCAGCCAAATTTCAATGTTTGCTGACGACACAAAACTCTTCAAGGCTATCAATTCTTCGGACGATGGGACTTCCCTCCAAGAAGACCTGAATAGTTTACAAACCTGGTCTTCACTGTCTGGCCTCGCCTTCAATGAGACCAAATGTAAAGCCCAGAGAATCACGAGGAGGATCAAGCCAATAGAATCCACTTTCACGTTCAACAACTCCACCCTATAGAAACAGCCGAAACTGAAAGAGATCTTGGCGTCTGGGTAGCGAGTAATTTAACATGGAACAAACAAGTAAACGAGCAATCTTCACGCGCCAATAAACTTCTAGGTTACATCAGAAGGAACACTAGGTTTATCGAGAATACTCCGGTGAGACGCACGCTGTATCTTGCTTTGGTGCGTCTCCACTTGGGATACGCGACACAAATTTTGGCTCCCCAGTCGATAGAACAGATTATGCAGTTGGAACAAATTCAGAGGAGAGCAACCAAATACATTCTCAACCTGCCATTTTCTTGTGATATTAACTACAAGAATAGGATGCAGTATTTGTCGCTCTTTCCACTTTGTTATTGGCACGAGTATTTAGACATGGTTTTCTTTTACAAAATTACCTACCTATCAAAAATCCTACGTCATCAGAACTTGCCGAATTTGGAACTCTCTTGCAGACAAACTTGTCCTTAACACAGATACTCTTTCTTTATTTAAATCAGTTTTGTGAGTATTATTTTTTATCGTTGGTAACTTCTTATAACTGTGAAGACCCTCGCACGTTTAAAACAATTTGTCTCAAATGCAACTCTGTTCGGAGTCTCATTGACCCAATTCTTGTTGTATGTAATTATGTAATACTTATAATGTGCTGTAATTTTATTGTTCATAGTTATCTCTCTATATCCTTTGTATGTTTAGGGCCCACAGTAATTGGCTAACGCTGTTGTGGTTCCCCTGCCATTGTTAAACCTGCTGTTATTTATATGTTTATTTCTATGTATGTTACATATGGCGAAGTTAATAAAATAAAATAAAATAACAATAATACGCAACGAACTACAGAAGAAGAAGTGGGAAGATATTTCCATTTTGACTGTAATAATACATAAGTTTCTCTCTTGGAGAATCATCAATATAAGGTTATTACTGTAGACGCTTTCCGACCGGGCTTATCTTTTGGGTCTCAAACTTTGAAAATACGCAATAAAATCGTATTTTTTTTAAAGAATTTTCAGATGGACTTATATTAATGTTTTGGCAATGAACCGAATTTACGAATGAACATGTTTGATATCCCAACCTTCATAGCCATAATTTTCTTAGTTTAGAAATATTGCATGTAGGTGTTGTATTTTTGTTATCTTTCATATTAATAAAATTTTTAATTTTTTAATTCTCTGTAGAACAAAAGAGTTGGGAAAGAAGTTGTCGGACTACAAACTAGGATCAGACTCGTCGTTTTTGCATCGGTTGCAAAAAAATGTTTTTAGCACATATTTGAACAATTATATCGAGTAAGTAATATGCATGCATATATGCATGGGTATAGTAAAAAGAGTGGATAGGAAACTTGATGGCGTGAGCATTACAACTTTAGTTGAAATTCATGATTTTAAATAGCCTTTGCTATATTTTTCAAATTTTAGCAATAAGACAATCAAACTTCCTGTTAATAAAACAAATCCACTTTACGGAATAATGTTCCTGGGTTTCATGATTTCCGGTCCGTACGCAAAACGACGCATGCTGGTTGGTTCCCGAGCGGTCGGGATTTTACGATATTGACCGACCAGTCAATACGCTTTTATCTCGGACCGGTAACTTTTGGCGAGGAAATTTCCGAGTTGATTTGAATACAAATAAAAGAGAACTATGTATCTTTATTCAAATATTTTGAACAATAAAATGTGTTGGAACATTACTGCTGGTTTTCTTTAAAGCTGTTTATCTAAAAACACGACAAATAGAAGCGGAACTGGTGTAAACAAGAAGGCCAAGAAGCGACACGAAAAAGTTAACTAGTAAGGTAAACAGCATATTCCGAAGACGAAAACAACGCTGGAAACTTAAAAATAAAATGAACCAATAGCCATATAATAAATTCATTAACCTCGTTTGTTCTGCCTGTACGGGAAAGTATTTGCCCTCGCGGTTTTATCGTACAAATCTCGCTCCTTCGTCGCTGGGTCTGTACGAAAACCTCAGGCAAATACTTTCCCGTACAGACCTCGCACTTGGTTAGTAAGTCTTTATTATTACTTTTTTCAAAAGAAAAATCAAGGTTTACTTTTGATAAAATAATGTATGCCAATTTCAAGTAGTAATTGGAGTGATTTTAAGAGTAATTCTATAACCTTGTCTTTAGAGTTGAATTGGCATACTTGACTGAGAAATGCGAAGTATTGTTATTAAGATTCTACGATTCTATTGGACATCAGAAAAAAGAGAAAGTGCAAGCTTCAGGGTAAGTTGATGGCAAGTCGCTTAACGTATTTTAATAATCTTATTGCCATCACAGTTTCTTTGGGCATTTTTTTTTAATTATTTGCTTGAAAACACTTTACAAAATAGTAAAATTAACAAATATATAATTTTCTATATTACAATGTAGTTTGTCTTATGTTTTGTATTACAGCTAGAAGATTAGTCGTGCAGATTATAAGTGCATGAGCAAGTTTTAAAATAATGCAGTAAAACAAAATAGGCGGGTTTCAGGGTGTTGCGCGCGCATCATTTTTCAAAAAAACTGGCAACCTCCACTCAAAGTAAACACACTGTTTAAAATAAACAAAATATAGATACAGTTTCTGGATGTTTAACACTGTTATTCTGCTGTTGTTGGCTCGTTAACAAGTCGGTTTGCAATTGCTTACTTTGTGGGGAGCCCGCCAAGAGCCCGCCAATTTCTTTGCAAAATGATGCGTTCGCAATACCCTGAAATTCGCCTATTATTACTTTGTCAGATTTAATGAGTTGGTTAGACTTGCTGGACTGACTCAGGGATCTCAACAAGCGTCTGACAACACCAAAGAAACGTACCTTAACCAAGACCTTGCTGTCAGTCTACTTCTAGAGAATCAAAATTCTCTCAGACGATGCGAGTTGGTAGGTACTGTACAATGTTCAGAAATAATTCTACCTTTGTAGTAACAAATGGTAATTATATACTGTAAAACTTATGTAATTATACTTCTCAAATAATCAATAATTTATGAGGAAAATTCAAAAGAAAGAATTTTTTTATCAGGATTTAGAAATAGCCAATCAGGAGGAAATATTTGGTCATGTGCATGAGGTCGCACAAACTGAATTCATAATTTAAAAACGTGGTAATAAACGGTTCTTTAATATAAATAAGTGTTGTGGGAACACCACGTAAAATATTTCTTTGCTAAGCTTTTATTATCTGATTTCTTAATTATAAATTGAGTTTGCGCGACCTTTACCGGGTTTCAAAATTCATGCACATGACCAAATATTTCCTCCTGATTGGCTAATTAGCTCATGCGTTATTAATGATTTGAGAAATGCCGATAGAACACCGCCATAATGCATGCATATTGAAAATGGTACATATACAAAATTTAGACGTATCTTTAGTTGTGATATGACTGGCCAAACTGCCCGTTTTTACTGAAATCGATACAACATCATCCTAGTTTGTATAAACGTTTCCTTCGATTTATTTAACTAAAATGGCTTGAAGTTCCAAAATAATCGGTCAACATGGTTATTTAAATGCATCCATATTTTCAGCAAGATGCAGTATTTGCAGTTGAACTGTAGTCGCAGTTGATGAACTTTTTTGATGAATATTGTAATTTATTTCTTTTCATTTCAACCTTTTCTTTTAGCTTTGCAAGTCATCAGACTTACCTTCTCATGTGTTTAAAATTTATACTATTCTCTTGGACAGTCTTTGTCAAGAACATCTCGATTACGCTCTCGACATGGGCTTACAATGTAAGTGGTTTGTGATATACCTCTTCACTAGCCTGCGGTCACTTGTTTTTAGGAATATAGACTCATTAACTGTTTGTGCGACTTGATTTCGTGAATTGGAAACTAAGGCGTTAGTTATCAATTTTGTACTTTCTAAGGCCTGCGCTAAACGTCGCACAACAGACGAATTTAATTCAGACGAATTTAATTCAGACGAATTTAATTGTTTGAATTTTATTTGACGAAACTGCGACGTATAACTCGATTAAATTCGACACACGAATTAAATTCGTCTCAGCAATTGAATTCGTCTGAGTCAGACGGATAATGCGACGATAATGCGTTGTTCGAGTTAGACGACGAATTATCGTCGCGTCGAATAAAATGTACCTCTTCTGTCTGACAATTCGGCGCCATGTTTTCAAGAAGTCGTTTTCAGGCTCCACGAGTCCATGCAATTAGTAAAAACAATTAAATTCGACTGAAATTCGACGTTTAACTCGATATCGCATTTACGTCGCATTGCCGAAGAAGTTAATTCGAATTAAATTCGTCTATTGTGCGACGTTTAGCGCAGGCCTAAGTTTGCGTCTCTGAGTCGAAGCGTATATACTATATAGGCTACGCTTTACTATATGCGGTTTGTTTTTTGGACTCATATAATACCGTAGAATCCCGAAAGTAGCGGGCCCCCCCTTCCGAAAGTAGCCGCCCCCCCCCCCCCGAAAGTAGCGGCCCCCCGAAAGTAGCGGCCCCCCGAAAGTAGCGGCCCCCCGAAGGTAGCGGCCCCCAAGTCATCGCTTGATTAACTCGAAAGTGTTAAGTTTCAACTATCAACGTACCAAAGTGTATAACAGTCAGAGTTGAAATGGCATAAGGAAAAACTAAAGCATATTAAATGTGGTAAATAGGAAAGAACAAAGAAGAATATTTCCACAGTATGTTAACGTATTTTACCACCCGTAAGTAGCGGCCCCCCGTAAGTAGCGGCCCCCAACAGCGGATAAAACCGAAAGTAAGGGGGGCCGCTACTTTCCGGATTCCACGGTAGTGGAGTTTGTGAACGACACGACAATTAAGACGCGTCATACAGAAACTTGGCCGTGAGATTTCTCGATATCTGAACTTTTATTGTTGGGAGTATTTGCTGCAACGTCTAACTAAATTGTCCAGCTATAGCCTATAAAAGGCTATAGGCAAGCCGAATTAGAACTCCACGTCGTGGGAGAAAAGCAGTTGTCTTTGAATTGCATCTTTTGGTACTTGGACACTGTTTTTCATTACATTTTCAACTAAAATGTACAAAAAATCAATAATTGAATTCGACTTTATTGGTTATTAAGAATTATCAAGGTCTCAATCTGTATTGCTATAAAGCTCAGCCTTCGACTGTGGCAACTACATTGCAAAACCAACAAATCTTGTTAAATATTTTCTTGATTTAAGATTCTATTTTTTGTTTTAAGATATTTAATCTTGTGAAGAAAACCTGCAGTAAGATTATTATCTTGCAGACGGGACAAGAAAATCGTAAAACAAGTATTTTTCTCTTAAAACAAGTTTTTAGGGATTTGCTGAGTGTAATACAAACTTCAACCTTGCATGATAATTATTAATGTTAAAAATGCCTCACCCAAACATATATTTATATCTTAAATTTATTTCTGTTTCTGATTTTGCCAAAGTCTCTAGGTTAATTTCTCACAGCAAACTAACGCTGGCTATTTTTGGTAATGCTCAAAATAAAACAGATCTTACTAAGTGTTATTGTTCTCGAACCTGAGGCTTTGGCAGACAACAACCGCCCTATAGTCTGCATAATTCGTTTGTCGTATAAATACTGAGGGTTTCGTGCAATTAATGGGACTAATAAACGTCGAACGTTTTCAATTTCCGTGGCTTTCACTGGCCGTACAATATTTCTTCACTAGCGGAAAACACTTCGTGTTCATTTTTATGTCCGCGTGCTAAAGCCAATATATTTACGTGTATTTTAATGGTATCTTTAAGATCTGCCAGCTCCGGAACCAAAGTCAATACCAAACTCAAGATTTCTAGAGGTCGTTGATCAAGCAAATGCCATCTTTCATTTGCTTGAGAAACATTTTAGCGATGCCATCATACGACTTGTTGGGTAAGTAGTTCGTTTGCATGTTACTTCTAACCGAAATTTAATAACTAAAAATTATTTCTTCAAAATCTGAATAACTCTAGCTATATAATTATCTTCCATTTAATTAGATTAATGTATCTTGGAGATGTGGTCGATGCACTGCAGTTTTTGCCTATACTTATATGTATGATCACCCGAATAATTATTCAGGCATGCATGGCTGCTGTATATGCATACATCTAACCGTACTGCTTTAATCCGCTGAAAAACAGCTAAACATTATTTATCGTGCTAATATTGATGTTTACTACACGCAAAGAATTGTGGGTAAATTATAAGTTGTCATGTATTTGGGTATGAATATTTTTGTGTACGGGCATTTGCGCAATGTTTTTTATAAAATTGAAGATTCGTGTATGAACTGAACCAGATTGTTATCAATTCCGCCCGAACGAACGAACGAACGAACGAACGAACGAACGAACGAACGAACGAACGAACGAACGAACGAACGAACGAACGAACGAACGAACGAACGAACGAACGAACGAACGAACGAACGAACGAACGAACGGACGGACGAACGGACGGACGGACGGACGGACGGACGGACGGACGGACGGACGGACGGACGGACGGACGGACGAACGAACGAACGAACGAACGAACGAACGAACGAACGAACGAACGAACGAGCGAGCGAATGAATGAACCGACCGACCGACCGACCGACCGACCGACCGACCGACCGACCGACCGACCGACCGACCAGCAAGATTTTGAAATTTTGAAAGTACAATGAGCACCAACGGACTCTAATTTTATTTCTACCTAAGGAATATTTTCTTAGGAAAAAATCATTGCCAGCTTGATTTTGAATTTCTCGATTTCCAGGATTGAATTGAGATGAATTTTTTGCCAACAACTATATACTATTGTACTTTTAGTTCATCTCCAGTGTACTCGCAGTGCATTCGAGTAAAAAAGTCAATGATGGAAGGAATGGAGAGCAAACTGGATCATGGCATGGATAGGTAAACTAATTAGATTAGTAAATAATCGTGCGCTATAATCATTGATTTAAGAAAGGCACTTAATATAGTTACTTTCTAGCTAACTATTGATTTCCCAAATTTTTACAGTCAGGTTTTGGCAGACTGGTAATTTTAGTCAGAATTGTTTTTGAATTGGAATACATATTTGACGTTTTATTTTACATATTTTCTCTGTGTCGTACTTGAAAAATAGTATGCAACGCGAGAGGACATTTTATACAGTGTTTAAAAATTGGAGGAAGATTACGGTCAATTTTAGCAAACTTGTAGATTTTCTCCTTAAAATATAGATTCGTTTGCGAAGCTATATATATTCAACACTGGTCAGTGTTTGTCCTCTGATGTCTATACACAATCAAGCTGGTTAAGAAACTCAGCTTCGCCTCGTATTTTCAACCTGCTTGGCTGTATTTAGAAATCAGAGGAGCTGAGGAAGAACACTGACTCGTGTTGGGTATGTTACTTAAAGCTCTCCCAAAGTTGTCTAAAACATCAAGGTTTAAAGTGTTTATGAAACGAAAAAATCGTTTCTCAACTAACATTCCCATTTTGTAGTTCAGATTACGCTGATCATCATGCGCTATTTTATTTTTACATCACGATTTTAGAAAGTAGATCTACAAGCCTTCAAAGTTGACCATTTGCACTAATTTTTGTCCGCCGCGCCGCGCGGCCAAATTGGTTTTGTGACGTCACTGGTTGTACACACGCTTGTTTTCAAAAGAAATATATGTAGACCCACGTAGCCCAGACTCAGAACTCACTGGTAAAAATGGAATCTTTTGAAAAGTACTGTATTGCTAGTGGCCCAAACGAGATGAGTTGAAAGAACAACTTTAAGATTCAAGGATTGTCCTTAAACTGTTTTCCTATAGTGATGAGTTTGTTTGCCAAAATGGACAAAAATTGAATGGCTTTGTGGAACCGCACGTTTCCTAATGAAAGCCGTCAAACTGAAACTGTTTGGTACTTTGCTCCACGCGTTTCTGTATTATTTACTGTTTGTAAACAACGGCTTGACTCTAAATTGAAAGAGGCAGGGAAATTTACAACAAGGATTTTGTTGTAGAAGCGAAGCCAAGAAGGGAGTAATGAAACCCCGGTTTAGATTGCGTTAGGATAGAGTGGCAAAGAAAGGAAATCTCAACCCGCGAAGGTGGACAGGTTGTATCACTTGTATGTATATGGATTCTTCATGTTTTATACTCGACCTCATTGCATTATTATAAAACAACACATGGAACAAGTATCAAACAAACAGAGACACTTTTACGGTTTCTTCGGCAGTTTGATATTATTTGTTATTTTGGCTCACTTTATATAAAATACAGTTGATGATCTTTATATGTTTACATCGAGTAGCGTAATACGATATTTCACACCGGCAAATCACGCTAGCGATGCTGTATAATCTGATGTAAACTACCGGAATTATTTTAACGTTTGTTTGAACAGATCATTTGTATCATTGTTCAACCACAGTGAGTTGACGTTTCAAATATACCTATGTGTCTGAAATATGCGATGAGCACAAATTATGTATGATACGTTATTCATAACAAGATGAACCAGTTGTCCTGAACTCAAGTAAACATGCATGGCCGAGCGCCTAAAGAGCTAATTTTAAGTAGCAGTGATTCGTTTTATTAGCAGGGTATTTTTATAAGAAATGTGAAATACAACAAGGCAAAAGAATACAATTTGAACAACTTTTCAACTCCCCATAAAAAGGTCTAACACATATCTTCAAACGGCACGCTGATGGCAACTGACAATAAATAGTTCATATGAGGTTGATGGCAGCTTTTATAACGCTTAAACTTCCTTGATTTTCATCAAATTCACTCTGTAAAATATTCTCACTCTCCTGGTTTGAGTTACCAATCGAATGATAAGTCTTGCGCATGGTAAGACAGCACGAATCACGGTTAACTTAAGTTAAAACATACAGATAAAACTATAATAAAACAGCCGGTTTGGTCTTAAAATGTATATATTCTACACTCGAATTTTCCTTCACCCAAAATCCTTAGTACACGCTATGTAATCGAGTGAAATGCCCAATATTACTTATACTAGAAATTACTATCGCAAGTGAAGTGCTGCCTCAAATGGGACGAAAACCTTTACTCCACAAGCAACTATGTAGTCAGCTGTGGCCAATGTGATGGCACCCCACCTGAGTTTGCCCACTCCACCCAAGTTTTTCTGACCTCTTCCCCATAAGAGCCCATAGAGTTGCCTGTGAAGGACACTGAAAAGTCCCAAAATTTAATATTAATTACAATAGACAGAGTATTTACACATTTCTTTTATATTTTTTAATTATAAAATTGAAAACTACAAGTTACTATAACTTATCACCTGGCATAATATGGCAAGGGTTTTGACAGGATATACACACAATAATATACAAATATTAAATAATCATGCCTCTTGCTCTGATGCTGTGGCAAAACTGTCAATGCAATTCCAAGTGCTTAATTATGTTTTGACAAATCTAGAGCTTTAATAAAATTATACAGTACAGCAATGTACCATTAAGGCCAGAATTTGTCAGCGCAAACACAATGAACCCACACCAATATACACCTAAAAATAGAAGAAAACAACCGTGAAATTTCCTATCAAGGAACACAGTTGTCAGTTGTAGAAACTCATATCTATACCTCGACAAGATATTCTCCTCACTGAAATTGTAAGACAGTTCACAACTTAGCGTGTCGTGGCATTGCCATTTGCCAATTTAGAAAATCCACCGCCATCGTGGTGCTGACAACTTCTGATCGACGTGTCTCAATAGACGAGTTCTTTGACTTATCTTCTAACCAACGGCAACAAACAACAGTTGGTATTAAAGTTGTTCAGCGACATCTCCCACGAGGAATGAGATCATGGTTGTTGAGTTCCACTCGATAGTTTGTGCTGTTAACAGCGCTGATAAACTCAAGAAAGAGCACTGCTTTCCTCGAGACTGGCCACTGAAACCTTCATGACCTTGATGAATACTTCCACGAGAAAGTAAAGACATGATGTATTTGTTCTTATCGCGAATTTTCTGTCGAGGTCTCGAGGAAGAAGCTGAACCGGTAGCGGAACATGCGCACTGAGTCACACAATATGGATGACGTAATGCCGACAAACATCCGAAAATTTAACAAATCGAGATCTTGGTCGGCTATACATAGCTCGGAAAAAGGACTGGGCACGAGGCAACGTCAAGAATAGTGTGCTGCCTCGCTGACGCTCGGCAGCAAAGATCAAGACATGTGTACAACCAGTGACGTCACAAGCCGTTTTCCTTCGGTTCCAGGCCCCGGACAAAAACAAGTCCAAAATAAGCACTTTCAAACTCCCAAAAAAGCATTTTCTAAAATCGTAGTGCAAAAATAAAATAGCGCACGATAATCAGCGTACCTTAAACTACAAAATAGGTGCACTTTTCGAGGAAAGATTTTTCGTTTCATAAACACTTTAACAGACTTGTTAGTTTTCTCACAGTTGTATCCCGTTCATGGCTTCAAAATTACATATCTAACATTTTCACGATTTACAGGTTGCTGACGTCATATGCGGGATACGTAAAACACGTGTTGGCCACTGAACAAAAGAAAAGCGATTTTCGACCATCGGAAGGAGGAAATGCTGATCTATTTAGTTGTACCCAAGTAAGCCTTCTGAACTGTTAGGAATATTTCGTTTTATTCCTTTTCTTAAATAAATAAATAAATGACAGTTGGTTGTGACTTATGGTTGTGATTTTAACCTTTTTCCAAGGGAGCGGGGAGATAGGTTGTTCTATTTGCACTCGCCGTATTATTTTATCTATAGGTGGAGTTCTATCTAGGGAGTTTTAGTAGTGGAAGATCCTTCATAAAATAGTACAGTTTCTCTCCCTAAAAGTATTGTGATCTATTTTTGCAGTATATAAATATTTGACAACCTATATAACGATATTTCACTATTATATGTCTCAAAACTGCAGAATTTCACATCTCAATTTATGTACTGTTTAATAAACGAGGAGGAGTGTTTTATCAGATATAAAGACACGAGGCGAAGCCGAGTGTTTTTATATCTGATAAAACACGAACTGCGAGTTTATTGAACGGCTTCAAAAACGAACCACTTGGTAAGTTCATTGGCGTAGTACGTTTGAAAAATAACCTTGTCTAAGCTGAGAAAATCAAAGCTAAAGTTTATGTAAATCAGGAGGTATCTTTATCACATATAAAGACACTGATTAAACATTTTAATTTCTTTTGAATTTTCCTCATGAATTATTAATGCGTTTTTGAAATCCATTTTGAACTCTGGATGCATGCACTCATATAAAAACTCCCTTAAAACTCCTCAAACAAAGAGTTATAGATAGAACCTTAACAACGAAAGGTAACGTACTACAACTATAACGTTTATATAGTCTCCCTTGGTCCGAATCTTGTCCGTTGTGTTCATTTTAGTGTGTTTTGCGTAGAACATATGCATGCTGAAAACCTTACTTTCAAACCAAATGAATATTATTTTAGTTAAAATCATCTTATTGATCTTGTTGTGTGGACATCGGTAAGTCATGTATTTTTATACAGTTTTTACTGATGCCAATTTATTTGTTTTCTTCTTAACATAGGCTTGTAAAAAATGTTGTCAGTTTATTGACTGTCAGCGTTCACTGCTTAACGATTATATCGATGGTAAGAACTTGGAGGCAGTTGTAACAGAGTTTGGTATCCGCATTCATAGACATCTACTAGATCATTTGCAACAGTACCAGTACAACTCAATGGGTAAGACTATAGATTTTAGTAATTGAGTGGGATATCTGTACGGGTAAGTATTTGCTTGAGGTTTTCGCAGACCGAGCGACGAAGGAGCGAGGTTTGTGAGAGAAAACCAAGGGAAAATACTTTCCCGTACAGACTGAACCGGTTTAAGCCTGGAGGACTGGTAGATATAGTTATGCATCTAATTTAAGTTGGACGATCGTCGGGAAGAAACTGTAACTGTACAGGCCAATTATCTGGTTTCCAACCATTGTTGGAGACCAGGACCATCTTTTTCCCTTCGTATTTGCTGCTCTCTCAATTGTTTCACTTTCTGCCGCCATTTTGTTTCGCAGTTTTGCCTCAGGTAGGCGAGTCAAATTGTTTACATGGAGGGAACTTTATCTCACCCCCTAGGGTAACCCTACCTCGCAAAGAGGGTGACCCTACCCCCAGGGTGTCCCTACCACCCGAGACAAGTATGAAATTCCCCGTGTAAACGCTCGCTGTCGAGACTAAGTAAAATGAACACAAAGTTGGCTCCCCCAGGGTGGGACAACGTTTGTCCATGTAAACGGCCCCTTAGTTGGTCTCTCCTGTGCTTCGAGGGTTTTCCGCCGGGTTCTCCGGTTTTCTTCCCTCTGCAAAATCAACACCTACAATCTCGGACAAAAATATTGGGACACTTAAGGCTTTCCCCTGTTAGTGTGTGCATGTTTTGATAATTTTTTTATTCCAGTTGATAAACGCGCGAAATATTTCAACATTGAATAGGGGCATGGGGGTTAAAGACGCAAAATCTCAAGTGTCCCAACGATTAATGTCTGAGGTTGTAGGTCGAGCTGTGTTTATACATGACATGTGTGTCATAAATGTGTCGTATGGCGGCTGCCAGTGCGTCTTTAATATGCCTTCGACTCTTCCACTTGAAATTTAGTATGTAAATTGCTTTTAAAAAGCCCCTTGTGGGCAGAAGTAATTAAATTTGTATTAGCTTGTTCGTTTCGCTTCGTGTTTACACCTGTTAAGCATTTATTTGCCCCGCTTAAAGATAAACAGCTTTCAAGAAAAGCAACACTAATGTTCCTGGACGTATTTTTGTTCAAAATTTCCCAACAAATATGCCTAATCCTCTGTTATTCTCATTCACAACAACTCAGAAATTTTCCTGCCAAAACTTAACGGTCTGTTAAAGAGCTTAAATAATTATTGAGTCGGTTTTCTTTGTTCTTGCGAGGGTTGTATATAGCATACAACCCTATGAATACTAATTAGAAAATAAATGAAGAAAAAAACTAGGAAAATCTTTGTCCAAGGTAGAAAAAATAGACAAAACTTTGTTGGAAAACCTCCTCAATAATCATTTAAGTCGGATAAAACCCTCGAACGTCGGGATTTATGCTATATAAAGCCCTCGGACGCTTCGCGTCCTCGGGTCTTTATATAGCATAAATCCCTCGTTCTCGGGCTTTATCCTACACATATTGACCTCTCGCGGCTTGGGAGGGTAATACGCGTTTTCCCGCCTGACCTCTCAGCAACCAATCAGCGTGCGCCACGGCCTGAAAGATAGCTTAGCCATATAGACCCTTTTAATAGGTCATTTGCACGATGACGTGAGATGAATGCTTTGCCAGTATTCTAAGGTTTTGACCAAAAGAGGATGACTCAAAAGGATCCGTCCAGTCCTTTCGCGGCTTTTCCAAAATATGTCATCAAATATGTTTTTCCAAAAAGCTAGGGGGTAAACGAGATTTCTGATTAGGGTTATGGTTTATGTTGTGTTAGGGTATCGAAAAGATTGCTAAAATCTTGAGACTCACTGAAACTTGACGACAAATTTGGTATAGAATACTGGCAAAGCATACTGGTAGTTGTAGTCACCCAACGCCATCGTACGTCATCGTGCAAATGGTCTATAAGTATAGAATACGTTCACCCTATGACGTCAATTTCTTTCCAATGTTGCTTTTGAATTCTTTTCAATTTCGTTTATTGTCTTAGCTTTTGTTTATTTTCAATAGAATTTAAAAAGTGACATGAAAAGTTGTACGTCAGAAATCTTTTCTGAGTAATTGAGCTTGACGAACGTCCACCAACGTCTGTTACATAGAATTTAAAAAGCTGAAAATGACGTCAATGGCGGAAAATGACGTATTCTGCTCTCGTTGAAAGGGTCTATAATAATAGATCTTATAGAAACCCACATAGACTTAAGTATTGTTATTGTGCTTAAAAATCAAACTTTACTGATTTGGTTGTAAACATAAGATTGGGTTCTCGAATATAACACATATAATTTGCTTTAAAGGTAAAATGCAACGCATTTAGTTTTAGGCATTATCTATTTCATATTTCGATATTTATTATTGTTTTACTTGATGTTTTAGCAGCTGGAAATCTTGTTAAATTCAAAATGTCACAGTGCCCAGACGGGACGACCTGGTTATTTTCGTGAATTTGTAAAAGGATGAACATCGCATGCACGAGTTAGCCATGCCGATAGGCTGCCTTTACTTAAGGGTCCAAATCGAATCAAAATTCAGTGAAATCAAAATGAAAGTAAAAGAAAATTGCCAGAGTTTATTCATTTACACTAACCGAAAATTAACTATATTAAGTTTAGTGTGATTTTTTTACTCACCATGTATATGTTTCTTTTTCAACGAACTAACAGGAGGAATGTTGGCGATTTGCGATATCAACGAATACCGAAAGTGTATTCAACACTTTAAGGTACTCAGTCCAAAAACTATCATTCTAAACTGAACTTCGTGATATTTAAGAGACAAAAATATTTAAGAGTGTGCTCAATGTAGCCATTCTTGAAGCGTACGTTCCTTTTCTGATTTCAATACATGCACCGAGTACATCAATGTCATTAGGAGGTTGCAGGTTCAATCCCTCTCTGGGGCTCAGAAACATTTTTAGGGTATTTGAGCTTGTGGAATTGAAAAGAACAGGGTAAAGCTAATATTATTTTACGATGTTTGAGGTGTGTTTTGACTTTTAACTTGCTTCCCAAACGAAATGTATTTCCGCAACAAAATCGACACAAAAATTAACCAAAATCATCCGTTAATGCGATGAATGGAAAAGTGGCCGTATGTATGACAAATCACTACCTAAAGTAATTGTAGAGTGAAGTGAACAATTTTTTCAATTTCAGAAGGTGCAAAATCATTAACATTAGGTTAGTTTTCATTCAAAGATCACGCTATGGAAAAAAGGCAACCAGCTTACAGCTTTTCGTATTTTTCTTGTAGATACCATTATTAAATTCCCTGTTCAACACTCTCCATGCCCTTGGTAATCTTTTGGTTGTTGCTCCAGATAACCTTCAACAAGTATGCAAAGAAGAACACCTGGTAAGTGAACAGTATCTTGTGGCGCCGCTGCGGGGAGCACAAGGGAGGACATGTCTTGGCTGTGTAAAAAAGTAGAGTACCGCGTAGGCAGTGCTTTGGATAGACCAAAGTGAAAAGGTGGTAAACTGCCGAGATTTTTAGTAACGAAATACTGACGTTTCGAGTGGAGCCTATATAGACTGTACAATTTAAACATGCAGAGCCCTTCATTGGAGTGAAAAACGTGTCTTATTTATTTTCAGCTCAGTGAACTCATATTCCTCATATCTCGCGAATGCTACTTTAGTTATTAAGAGGCTTCAAAATTGAAATCAAGATTTTTTATCTATTACGTCGTTTCATTCACTTTACACTGTTCTGATATCACTCCGCTTAGGAACAATTTGTATAGGTAATAGCATGGTTTCGAGTGCAATTTGGAAAGAACATGCACGAGTGAGTTTTTCAAAGACTGTCAAAATTGCACGAGTCCGAAGGACGAGTGCTATTTGAGGTCTTTGAAAAACTCACGAGTGTGTTTTTTACTTATTTTTACTTATTAATAATATACATGAAAAAATTTATCATAAAGTGAATCTTTCTAATCAAAATGCTTTGTTCAAATAACATACATGAAGAAAAAAAATTAACAGGAAGAGCTTTTTTTCTAGTAAAAAATTATTTTTGTGCAAATTTAAAAAATTACACAATTTGCACTGTATTTCATTTTTCTGCACTGAATTACACTAAAATTGCACTCCTCTCAGCCAATCAGAATTGAGAAATTTTTTCTTGTATATTATTAGGGTATAAAGAATATATAGTTCACTCACACTGGTGCAACCTCGCATCCAGGGTCTTTTGGCTATAGGGTTGTGGATGATGTGCATGACGTGGCACCCGATTTTTGGTGCTAAAAATTAATCTGCATATCTTGAATTATCCAACTTGTTTTGTAATTACCAAAATTATGTCCAGTTCAAATTTCACCTAGGTACAAATAAGTACCATATTAAATATACAAAACGTCAAGAATATATGCAAAGTCGTTTTTCAAGAAAAATACAAGAGAGTATCTAACGATAATGAACATTTGAAACAAGGGGAAACGAACATTTACATATTTTTTATATGCTCTCAGTCGCGAGTGTGAGACCTGACACGCGGAGCTATATAGTAAAAGCGAAAGAAACGTTCAAGCACATGGACATAAATGTGAATGATTTTCAATTAAAAAAGAAAGTTTGTTCCTGAAAATTGCGCGCGCGTTGTGATTTAGAAAATCACGATAGTATTTAGGGGGCGGGCGTTTTTGTGGGGCAGTTATTCAGTGGGGTCTTTCATCGAGGAAATGTTTTTTATTAACCTCCCTGCCAAATAAATGTTGCAACTCGTGTGGAAAGTAAAGTTCATCTCCGAACTTAACAAATATTGTTAACGACAGCAGTTTTCTGAACAGGTTATCCGGTATCTGATAGACATTGGTTTGTCAATATCTTATCAACTACTGTATCTTATTATAACATAGATATAATATAACGTACGGCGTTTCTGATTGGCTACTCCATAACTTGATGGAGCACGGCAATTTTCAAATTAACCGTAATAGGAAAGTCGTATTTAATCAGCGAAGTAGATTTTCGTTTTTTCGTACTGTCCCAACTTCCCGCATGCATCCGTAACTCGATGGAGCACGCCAAACCATCAACCATTTCTTAAAGGTATTATTGCTTAACAGAACAAGATTTGCAAAGATATATAAGTCACAGATAACAATATCGATAAGTGACTAGGTTTCAGCTTCTTTTCGAAGCTTATTATAGACTTTATTTAATAAGTAATTTTTCCTTTTTTTTATCATTGTGAAGTTTTTAAAACTGTAGTCTTTTTTCCCCCTTAAAGTGCACATGACATGCAAATTCACCCCCGTTTTTTATTATTGTTTTTGAAAGCACATTTAAAATAATGAAAAATGGCTTTTGCATGCCTTTTAGATCTCATCCCATTCTTGAGTTATTGACTACAACATTTCAGCTATGACGTCCGTAGTTGTGCATAGCATAAAACGGAAAATTAACCATGTCTTCTCATTGGTTTGATCAAACTGACGTAAACTTTGCCGACGTATTCATTCTACCTACCGTACTTCTGAGTAGTTTGAGTCAGTTTAGTTAAACTAATGAGAAGATGTAGTTGATTTCCATTTTATGCTATGCACAACTAATGATGTCATAGCTGAAATTTTGTAGTCGATAACCCAAGAATGGGATAAGATCTGATTATTTTAAATGTTCTATCAAAAACAACAGTAAAAAGCCGAGGTCAATTTTCATGTCATGTGCACTTTAACTTTATTTAACAAATGAAACATAAAGCCCCGTGCATTTGTACTTTTATAAAGGCGCGTTCGACGTCATTTGAACCAGGGCGCTATATATAAGCGCCCTGATATGTATGTATATATATATATATATATATATATATATATATATATATATATATATATATATATATATATATATATATAAGCGCCCTGATTTGAACACGAAAGAACATTTCGTGTTCAAATGACGTCAAACGTAAGAGTACATATGCACAGGAGCGGTATGTTTTATTTGTTTCATGAAATAATAATAAGAAAATCCAAACTAAAAGTGGGGTAGTTTTGGAGTTTGGCGGGCTTTCCGGCCAGCTGACGCCATTTTACGTCATTCACGATCTCTGTTCTCTTATAAATGCACGGAGCCCAGCCAAACACAGCGTGCGTATAGAAGAAACCTTAATTTATAAAAAAATTTAAAATTTTGTACATACCAAATTTTTAACATTCTATATATTATGTAAAATGTAAATCCATTGTAATTCTATATGCCTAAGTAAATGAACAACAGCCGAATATTCCAATTCTACAAAAGAAAGTGAGAAGAACATTCGAAGTGAAAACTCTTGTTTTTGCTAGTTACATGTACAGCCTTTCAGCGTTCTTTGAATGGGCAAATTTTGCTTTCACAAATTTCATAACACAACTCATTTCTTCACTCCACCATATTACATCATCATCCCATCGCATCACGTAACATCCAATCCCATGCATCAGTCCCATCTCATCTCATGTCATCCTATTCCATCTCATTCCATCCCATCTCGTCTCATCCCATCACATTACATAACATCCTATCTCGTCTCATTCTGTTTCATGTTGTCTGTTCTTATTTACTTACTAGGCTGCTCTCGACAAGACTGTGATCCATTCGTTTGTGCAACTTAGAGCAGATTACAAAACAGCCAAACTAAGTTCTATCAAACTCGACTAAAACAAGAAAAACGACGTTCTGGCTGGAGATAATCAGTCTAAGAATAAGTAAAAACCCCAATCATAAGAAAAAGGCAATTTTAATTCAACCGAAAAACTTTTACTATCAAAATTCAATTAAATTGTCAAGCATTATTGTTGTCATTGTTTTTCTTTACCGTCTCTTGGTGTATATGCAGCAAAACATGTATCTCAAAATAAACTACTTCACTTAAAAGACTTGTTGAAATGACATAAACTTGGTATTTGAAGCTCTTCCATCGTGAGAACTTTCTTGATATATTAAATGATCATAGCTTTGACGTCACATTAGGTCATGGCGTATTCAAAAGCCTGTTTATTTGTGGGTTATCACATCACTTGCACACACACGCGCTTCATGCAATGACACTTCAAGTGATTTCATTACATAATCCTGAAGATATATATAGGTGTCTTTTTTAATTTAGTGTGACATCAAAGTTATGCATGATTATTTAAAATATAGAAAAATGGTAATATCTAACATTAACGAAGTAAGATAATTAGGAAAAGTTCTAAATGCCAATCTTATATCATCATTTCAAGAACTCTTTTAAGCACAACTATATATGTCGCTTGTATACTGAACATAATTTATTGAACTGAATTTTTCATTGCATACACACTTACAAGCAATTGGCAACATGAATGGTGGATTGATTTAGTAACACAGAGATAACTTGGATAATGTAAAGGTGTGGGTTTTAATTAGAACTCCAGGAAATGCGGCTTGCAGTTTTACATAGTTCACTCCAAATGTCGAGCTGGTTGAAATTGACAAGCCTAAAAAAAAAACTTGTATATTCATGGGACCGCCAACGGGACAAATAAATTGCTAATTTATTACACCCAGAAATATTACACTCAGGGCCTTTTCCCACCCTCCCAATTTGAAATAGGAGGCTTGAAACGAGGTTGCACCCCCCTTACAAAACTTACAAAACCTTACGTTGGTAAGGTTTTGTAACTTTTGTAAGGTATTTTGTAAGGGACCTGCTAGCGGGTTAGAAACGTGCCTTCCCGGCCATGCTTGGAACCTGAAGATAACATTTTTCAGAACAGGGACTCGGTCGAGATAACGGACTTATCTCGTCCGTGGCATCTCTCGTTCTCCGCACTCGGGTTATGCAATTGCTCCCCCAAATTCTCTCCCTTTGATACGAAAACTCTCACAAATCTTGCGAATAATTCAACAAACTCATATTGGAGCTCGCCCCATCGCCACCGATGCCAAATTTCACTAGACAACAACGTCGATCTACGTACTCCAACCTCCAGGAAACACAAGTCGGAGAAAGGTGATTATTTTACAAATTAAAAATAAATTAAAATAAAAATAAATTATAATACTGACCCCCCCCCAACCCCCATCCGAAACCTTGAAATTTACTTTATAAATAAAACCTAACCCTAACCCGCTAGCAGGTCCCTTACAAAATACCTTACAAAACTTACAAAACCTTACAAACGTAAGGTTTTGTAAGTTTTGTAAGGTGTTTTGTACGGGGGGTGCAACGTCGTTCCCAGCCTCCTATTTCAAATTGGGAGGGCGGGAAAAGGCCCTGGGTGTAACAAATTAGCAATTTATTTGTCCCGTTGGCGGGTCCCGTTGGCGGTCCCGTTGAAACTATTTGATCATATATAACTGGCACAAAACTACGCATACTATGTTTCAAAATCACGAGGAATGTTCAACTAATCAGCTGGCCAGGGCCTTTTCCCACCCTATCGAGGGGGCGGAGCACGGGTGGCGTGTACTGTAGGTAGATCAACTACAACTCTACTCACATGAGTTCCATAGTTGATCTCTCCTGTTCTTTTCACCGGGTACTCTGGTTTTCTTCCCTCCGTAAAATCAACACCAGTTGATCTAGTTATGATCCATGGTCTGAACTGTGTCGTATAGCGGCTGCTCATTGGAGCGCTTTGGCCGGGAAGGCACGTTTCTAACGGACCCTCGACAATCGTATGCAAGATCATCACGCGTATGCACTGTGTTTATTTATTTATTTAAAAATATTTATACACGGTAGCCTATTCAACTAAATTACAGTTGTTTTTCAAAGGGCCGTGTGCTAGATAAAATAACAATTACATGCGCTACAAATATTAAAAACTATCTAAACTAATACAATATTTACTAAAAATTATATTTACAGTTAAAAATGTGATTACACTGTGTAATGGCAAAGTGCATGTTCAAGATAGGACAGATAGTGGTCATTAAGGTGAGGTAATACGAGCAACATTTTTTTCAGCTTGCAACACAACTTTGTTGAAAAGCGTTTTTGCACGTATTACCACCCACCTTACATTGTCACGCAACAATGATTTTGTTGCGCGTTGAAAAAAGTAGACTCCAGTTGTACTTTCATTGCTGCATGCTGATTCAACTTGCAACATAATCATTGTTGCGTACAATGTTTATGCTACCCTATTCAAGTTGCAACGCAACAGTTGTTGCAGCAGTTTGTTGCTCGTATTACTAAAGTAAAATATAAA
Source organism: Corallium rubrum (assembly GCA_964035015.1). NCBI lineage: Eukaryota > Metazoa > Cnidaria > Anthozoa > Scleralcyonacea > Coralliidae > Corallium > Corallium rubrum. The sequence continues at coordinate 43,985,588 of OZ035997.1, forward strand.
GGACAAAGCTAAACACCGCCCGGAGAGTCAGGCTATCGCGAGCCGGTCTGATTGATTGGCTGATTACCTAACATGCACTTATTTTAACTACGAATACCGTAGAATCCCGAAAGTAGCGGCCCCTTTACTTTCGGTTTTATCCACTGTTGGGGCCTGGGGGCCGCTACTTTCGGGGGGCTGCTACTTTCGAGTGGTAAAATACGTTAACATACTGTGAATAAGTAAGTAAAGTAAATACGAACTAAATTTGCTGTACGTGTATTACATAAAACGAATACGTGAGATATCCTCTTAAGGTAGCTCCATACAGTGGAATATGCAAGTTTGAGAGTCCAAAACACGTGCATAAACAATTCGGAAAAAGAATAAAACTAAATGTTATGCATAATTAAACAGTCTGCCAATCCAAAACTGTTACCAAATAAATACCAACAGTTGTTGCTATGGCAACAATGACGTTTCAAAATGGCAGCCAATTACCATTCAAACTAATTTCATTCGAAAAAAACTTTGGTGACCCCCAATTTTTTTCCCATTAAAACTTTTCTTGACGTATGAGTAATCAAGCCGATTTTAAAAAAATTCTGTAGAACGAAGAATTTTTTTTCTCGGAAAAACCATGTTTGTTAATTTTAAAAAAATTTCGTTCGACAGGATTTTTTTAATCGGCCTATTGATTACTCATACTACGGGCTTTAGGAAAGGCTCAGTATGGCTCGAGTGAAAAGTTGTTTCAGCATACGATTATAAACAAAAAATTGTGTATTTGTCTTACCTTAATGTTCAATGAACTTTCTTATGTATGATACAAAGTCTAAGGTATCTTGAAATACGTTACAATCGCTTCGCAGTCTTCCTATATTCACTGAATATCCTTCGATTTGAACGGCTATGTTTACTAGGCCCAATCCTTCAAACTGTCACGCGGTTTACGAGTGTTCTTGAAACCCAAAAAACAAGAGGGTAGGATCTTTGGATTTTTTCATCGTCAAGAGCGAGATGAAAGGACACTACCATATATGGCACCGAACGTGTCCCCAACTTCCATATATGGCACAAACGTGTCCCTGTTAATTTTTAAAACAAGCCGTTACTCTGACGTCAGAACGTTCATCCCGCTCTTGACGATTCAAACAGATCACATGTTATGCAATCCAAATAGCTGATTGGTTTAGAAGAGTACCACACCCACTTTGATCCTACCCTCTTGTTTTTTGGGTTTCAAGAACACTCGTAAGCCGCGTGACAGTTTGAAGGATTGGGCCTAGTAAACATGGCCGTTCAAATCGAAGGATATCAGTGAATATAGGAAGACTGCGAAGCGATTGTAACGTATTTCAAGATACCTTAGACTTTGTATCATACATAAGAAAGTTCATTGAACATTAAGGTAAGACAAATACACAATTTTTTGTTTATAATCGTATGCTGAAACACCTTTTCACTCGAGCCATACTGAGCCTTTCCTAAAGCCCGTGCTCATACCTCAAGGAAAGTTTTAATCCACAAAAAAAAATGGGGGTCACCAAAGTTTTTTCCGAATTAAATTAGTTTGAAGGGTAATTGGCAGCCATTTTGAAACGTCATTGTTGCCATAGCAACAACTGTTGGTATTTATTTGGTAACGGCAAAAAAGCGAAAACGCGCCTTACTTCTACACCTGATCGGATCGCAAGTATATGATATCTTTGACACATTCCCGGATGAGCAAAAAGGCCCAGAGGATGATTTTGATCAAGCAGCACAAGCCCTAACGTCGTACTTTACACCCAAGAAAAATACAGAATTTGAGGTACACAAATTCAGACAGGCCAGTCAGCGCCAAGATGAAAAGATCGACAGCTTTTACACACGTCTCAGACAACTAGCCGCAACTTGTGAATTCACTGATATCGACCGCGAGATCAAAACACAAATCGTACAAAACTGCACATCCAAGGAACTTCGAAGACGTGCTTTACGTACCAAGATGAATCTCAACGAACTATTGGAATTAGGAAGGGCATACGAACTATCCGACGAGCAAGCAACACAAATCGAAAGTAAAAATTCCGAATCAGCTAATTATGTCAACAAAAGAACCACACATCGACACACAAAAGATTCAACGCTGCCCGACAAACGCGACAACAAGAAACCGACCAAATCATGTTATTTCTGCAACGGCCCTTATCCTCATCATGGTGACTGCCCAGCAAAAGGAAAAACCTGTCGGTCTTGCGGAAAAGAAAATTATTTTGCCGCTGTATGCCGTTCATCGAAGAATCGACGACACAACGAAAAGAAACCGCGCGAATCAGTCAAGACTGTTCACACGCCGGAAACCGACAGTGCACCTGATAAACACTCTGATAGCGACGAATATATTTTTTCCGTGAAGAACTCCATCGACGACGATAAACATCCAACCGTCAAATTACAGATCCACGACCAAGCGACTAAATTCATCATCGACACTGGTGCGACAGTTAATCTACTAGAAGAGCAGGACTTTCACGCTCTACAACACAAAGTGAAATTGACGCGAACGTCAATCAAGATATATCCGTACAAGTCTGATAAAGCTTTAAACATCCTGGGGAAATTCACCGCAACCGTAGAGTCACGCAACAGAATCGACGCTACTGAGTTTTATGTCGTAAGTAAAGACGGTACAATGGGTGGGTCTTTGTTATCATATAAGACAGCACGACAACTTGGTTTAATTGCTATTGCCAATGTCGTTGGAACACGTCCGACAGCACAACGTCTCCGTGCCAAAAGAGTTATTCAATGGGATTGGAAAGTTAAAAGACCACAAAGTACATCTTCACATTGATGAGTCTGTTCAACCTATCGCCCAGCCTCACCGTCGTACACCATTCCACCTACGAAAACTAGTTGAGAAGAAACTCGAAGAAATGGAACGAGACGACATAATAGAAAAGATCGAAGGCCCTACACCATGGGTATCCCCAGTAGTGCTTGTACCCAAACCAAAGAATCCTAATGACATTCGAATCTGTGTGGATATGCGCGCAGCCAATAAAGCCATCAAAAGGGAACGCCATATCACACCAACCATCGACGAAATAATGTCTGATCTAAACAACGCTTGTGTCTTTTCAAAGCTAGATCTAAACCAAGGATACCATCAATTAGAGCTTGCAGAAGAATCGCGTTATATTACAACCTTCAGCACACATCTCGGACTTCGGAGATACAAACGTCTCAACTTTGGAGTAACATCTGCAGCCGAAATTTTTCAGAATACAATCAGAGAGATTCTAGAAGGAATTCCTGGTACTTTGAATATCAGCGACGACACCTTGGTGTATGGTCGAAGTCAAGCTGAGCACGATGCAAACCTCAAGGCAGTCCTCCATCGCCTCCATGCCTGCAGCCTCACATTAAAGAATGAGTCTCAGGGTCATGCATTGCGCGCTTGATCGGCCATTTTCGGGTGCCCCGAAAATGGCGACGTTCGTATATCCTGAGTTGTAGTCTTGTATCAGTGAATATCCGAACAATCCTCGGCATACATTATTCATTTTCCCACTTTCCTTGGAAGTAGGTATAGTAGAAGGACTGTTGTATACTATTTTAGCAACATTTCCTTATAATACACGATAATACTCAACGCATGTTTGTATTATTCCGAGCCATGTCTGCTTCGAACAGCGCATCGCCTCCAAAGCGTGGAAGGCCAAGAGATGATGTAGGAATTACACGAATTAAATTAAAGAAGGACGTATACGAGATGTGGATTGCCAGAACAGATTCTCTTGGATTTTCTACAAAGACCCATAGTGATTTTGCGCGGCACTTAATCCTGAATTTTTGTGAAGAATGACACCAATCACTGCAATCTCCCGGCGATGGTAAGTAGAATATCTTGTTATTATAATATAATTTAATATAATAATGCATTTCATTTTGTTCTCAAATCATTCTGTTATTATTTACGTGCTAGGTGATAATATATATGTTCGGCTTGTTCTATTTCAGATCAGCGATTGCCGTGTCCTGATATAATTCATTCAACGCCAGTTGGAAAAAGCAGTCCTCGCAGGAGACCATTCCCAAATGCCTTCATATCACCGATTTCTAACCGGTCTGGCAATGACATGTAAGTAAAATGTTCGACTGTAATAGATACGTTATAGATTATTCTTTTACAACAATATAGATTATTCTTTCACTATATACATTATTCTTTATACTTATTCTTTATAATTGTATTATATAATTCTTTATTCTTTATATAATTTTTCTTTAGCTTATATAATTTTTCTTCATATAATTATTCTTTATATAATTCTTTATACATTATTCTTCATAATTATATTCTTTATACATACATAAATACATACATATAATTATATAATTATATAATGAACCTTCTCTTCACTGCAGAGCCATGGATGTTCATGTTGCCTCTACATCTGTTCATCAACAGTTGGACATTAGCAGAATAGAGAGCCTTTCCATGTCTATGAATCCAGAATTTGGAATGTACTCTGACGATCCATCATCTGAGAGTGATACCACAAGTTATGATGCAAGGTAAGTTAGATTTTTATGCCTATGGTTGGCTATTCACATTTCCAGCATAATATTCGTTGTTTATTTGATCAAATGATTTTACAATAAGTATGTAATTATTTAGACAATCTGAATGGTTGATTCTTATGCAATTTCTGTTTACCACATTTTGTCAATTAATAGTTATTCAAGTGAAAGTGGATCTGAAGAAGACTCAAGCAATGAACACTGGTCCAGTGATGAGGTTGAAGGGTAAGACAAATGTATTTCTTTATTTTTGTGTTGTAGTGCACTTCATTCTCATTGTGTGAGTGACCATATTCACTGGCTTGCACTTGTCCCCAGCTACTAGGGAAAAGTCTCCGATTGCTCTGCTGCTACTTGTGCTGTACAGTCGTATTTTTACTGTTTATTTCAATGTCAAGGTATTTAGTTGCAATAGCAAGTTGGGGACACTATTTAAATATTACAATATTAAAAATATTTATGTCTGTTTTGTAGAACTGCCACCACATCCAACAGTGAACGCAGAAACAACTTGATAATGCAATGAGTCCTGTTATGACTGGGGGGGGGGGGGGGGGGCTAATGATCCTTACTTGCAGCCAGCGGCTGAATTGTGAAGCACGCAGATCAATGTGGCCGTGGCAAGGCATATCAAAGGTGCTCCAAGCAGCCACCATACACAGTTCAGACCACGGGTCACAGCTAAGATGTTAGGTGTTAATTTTATGGAGGGATGAAAACCGGAGAACCCAGTGAAAAACCCTCAGGAGAACCCAGTGAAAAAGCACAGGAGAGATCAACTACAACTCTACTCACATGAGTCCAAGCTCAACAACGGGGTCATTCCCAAGTGGTCATCCATCCAAGTACTAACCCTATCTATAACCGGGCTTAACTTTTTGGTGAGAGGTAGCACGCTAACAGCACACACCACCCATGCTCCCCATATCTAAGAGTATTTACGACAATGTGTCATGTACATACTCTATATCTAAGAGTATTTCTGACAGTGTCAAGCATTGTACATACTGTACTCTATATCTAAGAGTATTTCCAACTGTCAAGTATTTCAGTTAGTATTTTGTAACAAGCAAAAGTATTTATTTTTAAAGTGTACAGTATATACCAGTATGTAGTTTAGTTAATATTTCAGGTTTTGTCGTGCAAGATATTGTTACTTAGAAAAACACTAAGCTCAAGTTGTAGTGAATGTGCATTCTGACTCGTCTAAAGTATAAACATTTTAAATAACCTTTCTCGTTCAGTCAAGTTCTTGTGGCTCACTGGATAGAGCATATGGCAAAGATTCAGAATGTTGTGGACTTGAGTTCCACCCAGAGTTCAGAATTTTTCCTGAATACTATAAACAAAACTTGCACAGCAAAACCCAAAATCTTTATAAATAATTAGTGCACAAAACTTTGGTGTAGTTATTCAAATAAAAACCAAAAGTGAAAGGTTTAATTGGGGTGATGTGAGTGTACATCATGCTTTTTGTTCTCACCACCAAGCCATGCTTTTGTCCTACATGTTCTTCTAATGCCAAACCAAGGTTTAATGGAGATAGTGAAGATATTATGCAAAACTGCATAAGCCTCATTAGATATATGCTAACAGTACTGATAGTTTTAATTGTAAATTTTCAATCTGTTTATGTGGATATAATATACAGTACTGTTCACTTGCATAGACTTGAAAAAAAATGTCAGGCTCGCCTGAATCCCATATACACACCATCATCTGCAGGGTATATGTGTCTTATTGCCAAAACAACACAAGATGGACACACCTTTCGGTTCCCCCTTCCCAACTTTTTGTATCCCCAGAGAATGTACTGGCGATACGCAGCCTTTCTAAAGCTGTTTGTGGAATAGTCTGGTTCCTCAGCCCTAATGTCACACCTTCCTCGGATAGCCATGACCAATACATCCCTGTCGGTACAAGTGTTTTGGAATGTTACAAATGATGTGACACATCTGATTTTTTTACAACACTTGTTTTCCTCTTCAGTTGCCATAGGTTGGCATACTCCACACGTACACCATGGTGGCCTTGCATCAGGGATTGCAGGAGGGCCTCCACCAAATTCCACTATATTTTTGGCATAATCAAGACTACCCTTCCCATTGGTCAAAAGTTCCAACAGTACCTTGTCCTTTTGGTCAAGTGTCAGAGTTCCAATAAATTCCTGAAAAAATATTACATTTTTTGTAAACCCAAATGGCATATGACTTACTCATTTTTATATGGTAGAATTGAGTCAGGTTTTGGGGCAGTGTTGGGACTATCATTGTATCAAGCTTTCTTGTAAGATTCTTCGAATATGAAATTTGTGTATTTTCTTGGTAAACGCAACTAGTCCATGCTAATTAGGTCACTGAAAGAAGTCGAGTTCAGTAAATGTCAACTACATTGCTAAAAACTGTATTATAAACAGTGTAAAACCAGCATTTTAAAGTGTTCATATATTCACAAGGGTGCGTTTATTCACAATATTTATACGAAAAATCCCCGACTGAACATTTGGATCGAAGGACACAAAACGATTACTTTCGTGAATATTTAATTACGCGATTTGCAAGCTTGGTATCGTAAATAAATTGCTCTGCCATCTAGATAGCGATCAAAATGTTATCAACGTCGCTAGAGGATTTACTGTCGCCGTGAAGACATTTATAAAAGTAAACTTACCGTAATCTGTTGTTTTGCTTCGTCGACAGCGATCTGATGGCGTTCAAAAGCATTTCTGCCAGCATTTGCGTCAGCTACTACTGTTCCCGGTTGAAGTGGCTTATTTTTACAAGCAGCTTTTTTAGTTCCACATGAACACCTTTCTGTGCATTTCAGTTCTTCATCCCGGCATGGACAACCTCGCTTCTTTCTCCCGCTGCGTTTGCTGCATGTATTTTTGCAAGTACAGAACTGAAATGAAGGGGAATTTGTTGTAGTAATACAGGTACTATAACTATTTATTATATAAATATATGAAACAATGAGGGAAAGTAGAAGTAAACTCACTTGTGTTCGACCGTCGTCGGCTGGTAAAGGCACTCCAACAGCAGCTGCTTCTTGCGCAGTTGGCGATCTATAAGCTGGTAAACCGTACACATTTAAATCGTCTTCTAAATCGTACTGCGACACATTCAACTCTGGGTCCGACTCTGATTCAGACATAAAAAAATATATTTAAAAACCTGTTCGGAAGAAGCTGTCACTGGGTTTTGAATAGGGTTAGGTTAAAACGCGGATACGGACGGACGGACGGACGGACGGACGGACGGACGGACGGACGGACGGACGGACGGACGGACGGACGGACGGATATGAGGGTAAAACGCGGATATGAGCTTTTTACCCTCATATCCGAGGGTAAAACGCGGATATGAGGGTAAAACGCGGATATGAGGGTAAAACGCGGATATGAGGGTAAAAAGCTCATATCCGCGTTTTACCCTCATATCCGTCCGTCCGTCCGTCCGTCCGTCCGTCCGTCCGTCCGTCCGTCCGTCCGTCCGTCCGTATCCGCGTTTTAACCTAACCCGTTTTGAATAAGGCAACGCACAAAATGCAAAGTGAAGGTCCAGTGACGTGTAGGTTCCCGTATGTAAACATAAACACAAGCGCGCAATGCATGACCCTGAGACTCATTCTTTAAACCAGTCAAAGTGTGAATTCAACAAAGCAAGTGTCGACTACTTTGGTTACATCTTTTCATCGCAAGGCATCTCTCCTGATCCTCGCAAGGTTGATGCAATCCACCAAGCCCAACCACCGTCAAATCCGACCGAAGTAAGAAGCTTCCTAGGTATGGTCAATTTCTGCACCCGATTTATTCCCAATCTCGCCACACTAGCCCAACCTTTACGAGAGTTAACCAAACAGAATGCACCATGGAACTGGACAAGCTACGAACAACAAGCCTTTGAAAGCATCAAAGCAAAGTTAACAAGTGAAACAACAATGGCATACTACAATCCAGAATACGACACAGAACTGTTAGTTGATGCAAGTCCTGTTGGTCTGGGAGCGATATTCATCCAATATCCACCCAACACTAAAGATTCCCCACGTCTAGTCAGTTATGCAAGCAGAGCTTTAACACCTGTCCAAGCCCGATATTCACAGATTGAGCGAGAAGCATTGGCCATCATTTGGGCGAGCACTAAATTCCATTTGTATCTTTATGGTACACAGTTTACTGTAATCACTGATCACAAGCCGTTGGAACGCCTCTTCAATGATCCTCGAAGCAAACCACCTGCCCGGATAGAACGCTGGACTTTGAAGTTACAATCCTATCAATTTCAAGTCAAATATCAACCTGGTTCCAAAAACCCAGCTGACTATATGTCAAGACACCCCTCATCAACTCCAGCTCAAACCAGCAACGAAGAAACGTGTGCAGAAGAATATATAAACTTCTTTTCGCTGCATACAGTTCTTAAAGCCATTACAGTCGAGGAGATTAAAGAAGCTACAACAACTGATTCCACACTACAAGCAGTTATTAACGCTCTAAAGACAGGAGAGTGGTACAAGACCAAACAACTACAATCAGTGGATCAGAAGCAAATCAACTCATTCCACAAAATACAGAACGAGTTATCTGTTAACGATGACGCCAACCTTATCCTCCATGGAACAAGACTTGTTGTGCCAACTAAGCTACAAAGCCGCATCATTGATATCGCCCACGAAGGTCATCAAGGCATAACAAGAACAAAACAACTACTAAGAGAGAAAGTATGGTTTCCAACTATCGACAAGCAAGTTGAAGAGAAAGTCAGCTGTTGCCTTCCGTGTCAAGCATCGACTGATACAAGAAACGTTGAACCTCTCCACATCGCAGACACAGCTCAATGCCCATGGGAAAGAGTATCAAATGACTTCTGCGGCCCTTTTCCATCTGGAGAATACCTACTCGTTGTAATAGACGATTATTCCCATTACCCGGAAGTTGACATTGTTAGATCTACATCGCACATCTCAGTCATCCCGCACTTGGACCGAATGTTTGCTGTTCATGGAATACCCCAAATAGTTAAGTCGGACAATGGTGCTCCATTTAATGGCACACAGTTTAAGAACTTTGCAGAACACATGGGATTTACACACAAACGCATCACTCCATATTGGCCTCAAGCTAACGGAGAAGTTGAGAGATTCATGAGGACCATCAAGAAAACAGTCAGAGCAGCCCAAGTAGAAGGGAAAGCTTGGAAACAGGAGTTGTATTCCTTTCTCAGGAACTATCGCGCCACTCCACATAGTGTTACCCGTATCCCACCTGCAACACTGCTGTTCAACCGACAGATCAACGTCAAACTTCCTCAGACATCGATTCCACCATTAACTAATGAAGCGTCAGAAGCAACACACAAAGCAAGAAAAAAGAATAAAGTCTACGCAGACAAGAAACGACGTGCCAAACCTTCAACCCTGGAAATTGGTGACACAGTTCTATTACGAAACCTCAAGAAAGGATAGCTACAGACACACTACTACCCTGACAAGTACCGAGTCATAGCCAAGAAAGGATCCATGGTGACTGCATCCAATGATCACAACCATGTTGTCACCAGAAATTCATACCACTTTAAATTCTTCAAACAGACAGATCAGAAAACAACAGTCGAAAAGAAAAGCGATAAAGTACAACCCAACCAGGAAACTGCCAAAGAGCGACCAAAAAGGAATAGACATCCACCAGACTATTATAAATGAACAGACAAAAGTAAAACAACAAGAACTTGATTATGACTTCAAATATTAAGCTAATCAAATCGTTTAATAGCATAATATACAAATAGGTGATAATTTCATATTCAGTTAATACCACAATCAGAACTATTATAGGTTGAAAGGGATGTAGTGACGTCACTTAATTAGTTACGCCCTGCATGTCATGTATATATTAAAATAGAATAATAAAGAGGACACTTAGTGCGTGCATAGTCAGTGAGTGATCAGTACAGCTCCCCTCAAAGTAAACGTAATATTTAAAATAAACAAAGTATAGATACAGTTTCTGGATGTTTAACACTGTTATTCTGCTGTTGTTGGCTCGCTAGCAAGTCTGTTTGCCATTGCTTAATTTGTAGAGAGCCCGCCAATTCCTTTCCAAAACGATGCGCGCGCAACACCCTGAAACTCGCCTATTATGCGTAACATCAACCCCGTCCCCAGGGCCATTTGTGGGGGCTGGGACAAGATGGCGGCCAAGAACAAATGGCCCTGGCACGCCTGGCACAGGCTGAGCTATCACCACATTTGATTGGTCGAGATAACTTTGGATGTTTTAGGTATTCTGATTGGTGGAAACAAGGCGGGCGGCAGGCTAACTCGCGGGCATTTGTTTTTTGGGCTCAAATTATATTCAGAATTGCCGGCTGTTAAAAAACAACTTCGAAATGAATGAAAATGTGAGGAAAGCTTTCGAAACACCTGTGAAAACGTCGGAAGAATATGTAATGATGGGTCGTGTCGTCTCTGTGCCCTGGCTGCCATACAACGAAGTCCATGGGACGGCAATTCAGTGTGTTTGTTTTCTAAATCGGGCGAACGAAAGACTTGGTGAACAAAGTCAAAAAGTATTTTGGCTGCGAAAGGAAAGTACACCACAGGGCAGAATTTACATGTTTGGCCATTAAGAAGCAGGCTTTTTTCAAACAAGAGTTCTCGACAGCCTAAATGTCTTTCAAACGCTGAATTGAATCCACCGAAAACGTACGAAAACAAGGCGGCCCGGTCAGACAACGGCAATCCAGTTTCTTGCGAATTTGGCATTTACAGATATTTATTAAAAGTGTATTTATTTTAATAATTCGACAATGTATTTGGAAATGATGTTTTGATTGTTTTCAGTTTGGGTCAGTCAAGCTGAACTAAATATTCAGAAAATAATTGAGCCTGACTAGGCGCGATAAGCCTGGGCCGAGTCAAAATATGCAGCATATCCTCCTACCCAGGATTACCAATAATCAGTAAGTGCGAAATGCCTAGAATTACCAATAATCGTTAATTTTAAAAACTAATTCCCAACCCCCACACCCCAACCCTAACCCTAACCCTTACCCTAAACCTAACCACAACCCCCCGGCAACCCTAACCCACAACCCCCCGGTGGCCCTAAACCTAACCACAACCCTCCAGGAAAAAAGTCCCGCCTCTCAGACCCCGACCACAACACCCCTACTGGTTTTTTAGTTATATGCAATTTAGTCTAACATCCCGCATGTGGGACAGACAATTACCACAATTACCAATTATTGGTAATTCAGGACATGTTGAGATATGACTCATTTTTTGCAGCCTGTGCCAGGGCAACACGTTGAACACATAAAGCTAAAAGGGGTGTTGTGGTCGGGGTTTGAGAGGTGGGACATTTTTCCAGGCCTGACGAGAGGGGGGGGGGGGGGGTCAGCCTGGTCGTTGACCAGGGGCCCGGCGCCAAAGGGGGCCCATTTTTAAGGAAACAAAAGAATATATTATACATTATCTTTACCTTCAAAGTGTGAAACGATAAAATCGATTTTATAATAGACAATTGAAGTTTTAGTATTAATCGTTACATTGCATTGTGTCTCTCGCTAATGGTTTTATCACTGCTATAGGGGCCCGGCCCTCTATGGCTTTATCGCTGGCATTGGGCCCCTTTATGGCTTTATCACTGCTATGGGGGATATGGGGGCCCTTTATGCCTTTATGACCGGCACCACTATAGTACTATCCATCACCGCACTGGGATTATTTGATTCTCTATTATTAACGTACAGAGGGACTTGACTGGGATTCAATTTCGAACCCACAATTACCTTGGGGAGGGCGCCCGTAAATATTTTTTGACCAGGGGCCCAAAATTTCTCTCGGCGGCCCTGCATTTTTCTGGAGGGTTGTGACTAGGTTTAGGGTCCGGGGGTTTTTGGTTAGGTTTAGGGCTACCGGGGGGGTTTGGTTAGGTTTAGGGTTACCGGGGGGGTTTGGTTAGGTTTAGGGTTACCGGGGGGTTGTGGTTAGGGGTTGGGGTATGAGGGATGAGTTTTCATTTAAAATTAAGGATTATCCTTAATTCTAGGCGAGTTGAGAATTAAGGATAATCCTTAATTTTGGATGTGAGGTCGACCTGGCCAGGGCCATTTGTTCCCGCCATTTTGTTTTTGGCCGCCATCTTGGCCCAGCCCCACAAATGGGGACGAGGTTGGCATTCAATGGGTTGGCGTAACATTTAGTTTTATTCTTTTTCCGAATTGTTTAATCACGTGTTTTGGACTCTCAAACTTGTATTTTCCATTTTTCAAGAAACTGGATGGAGCCACCTTAATATGAACGTGAAATAAAGTTTTTGGTTTTATTTTTCCTCTTTCTTTCAAGCCATTTTATCATCATCAATCATATCGTATTCACTGCATAACGCGGAAGCGCGCTCTTCATAAGAGCCGCTGCCTACGGGGCGCTACTTTCGGAAATTTTTAAGACATCTGAAAACTGCCACTACTTTTGGGGGGCCGCTAATTTCGGGGGCGCCGCTACTTTTGGGATTCTACGGTAGAAGGGTCTATGATAAAAGTCATGCCACCTGTAAAATGTCAAACTTTTGGTAAACAATCCGATCATATTTCGTCTTACCGCATATCTGAGATATACTTTATCTACTCGCAAATAAGAATAAAAATATTAGTTAGAATAAAGAGCTGGGTTACCTGGGGAGCTTTAGAAGCAAGCTTTATAAGCTTTTCCGGGACATTTTATATTGCGTGGCGTGATACATATGACCTTGAAAGCTTTTCTAATATTTTAATATTGTGACTAATCACAAGTCGAGTTTTGATAAGAACTGGCCAATCGGAAGGCGTCAACCTTCACCTTCAAGACCCTGACCTTTACCTTTATACTTTTAAATTACACGGGAGAATGACCTTCGGAGTTCGGACATTGCAAGTGTTCGTCTAATTTGGAAGTAGTTTGTGCTCTTCCTCGGCACATATCTAGACAAACTGTAAACAACGTTTTAATATGGCCTACTAAGGCAACGTTTCTTGAAGCACTGCGCGATATTTGGTAAGTCCAAGATTACGTGGCGGGAAGGAAATATCGATGCCCCAGACGATGCCTCTCGTGTCAATAGTTTATTGAGGACTTCGTCTGGTTTCACAGTTAAATTGGTTATATTTTCAGACAGAAAAGGATGATGGCTGACGTTAACTCGTCAGGGAATAACAACGAAGAAAACGGCGATGACTCTTGGCGAACGTGTCTTGTTTGTGAAGATAAGGCTAGCGGACGACATTATGGCATTGTGGCATGTGAAGGATGCAAGGGATTCTTCAAGCGAAGTATCAGAAAAGGTCTTAGGTATTCGTGCCGCAGCCGTGATGGTAGTGACTGTCCAATAGATAGGCTACAGAGGAATCGTTGTCGACGTTGTCGATTGAATAAGTGCTTAAAGATGGGAATGAGGAAAGAAGGTGAGTAGAGACTAGAGAGATGACATCTAGCGCATGTTTTGAAAGCGTCATGAAAAACAATATTAAATTGCACGGTGTACAAAGTACAAACACATTTTAGAGACGCTACGAGCAGCAGCACCTTCTGAAGGACGATAGCTGCTTAGAACTAACGTACCACTTGGTAACTGGTAAGCGATTTTGTCTTTTGCTATAAGATCTCAGCGAATTATTAAGACATATATAGAAATATATTTTGACGGTTTGACCTTAATTATCATTGGTTCATTGGTGCAGTAATGCAGTCGGTATAGTATATTTAAAAGATCGCCCGACACTTCCATAGCATCTATCAATGAAACCCTTCAGATTTTGGTTTTTATTATTTTTCCAAAAGGGAAGAATGGTTGAGCTCAGTTGACTTGCGTGACTCTACTTTCCGTAGCCATGGAACAAACATAACAATTGCATGTTTCCCAATCTCGAATATTCTGAAAGTCACGCAAATGTTTAGAATATTTCGGTTGGCTTATTCGGTTGTGGGGAGGATCTTGTAGCTCACACTGCGGGCATAACGACCACAAAACGAGAGATAAGCAATATCAACTTTCAGTCTGTTTGTTTCGTCTTCCACTGGGCTGATTTGAGGTTTCGACGGAAATAACATTGCCTTGGCCTTGGTTGGCGTGTATTAATTGGTGTCATTGTCGGGGACGATCTGAAGCAAATATTTAATCAAACATTAATTCAAACAAAATACGACAGACAGATAAACGAAAAATACCAAGAAAATTAAGAAGGAGTTCAGGGGAAAACGTTTTCTGTATCTTACATCCATCTGGCATAGAAATCAGATCAGATCAATATACTGCATGAGCTTGTTTTGAAGGTCAAGGCCAAATGCTTTAAATATTGAACGTGTTTAATACCCTTAGCATAAAGCACTGGTCAATTGAAAACCACAAGGACACAGTGGGGAACTGAACATTTGTGCAGTGTTGGCCCCAGTACATATTGTGTAGTCTTTGTAAAGACTCGTTTACACAGGCAATTTTTGTTGTGATTTTCTCCTTCTGACACATGTGATTGAATGAATTGACTTATGAAGGTATTGATAACAGTGGTGTAGCTCCAGTATGGAATGTGCCATTTTCGGGCACCAGACAGACGATCGCTGGCCTACGGTTGTGTGCCAGGGAACGTCACTTGACAGTCTTGACTCTTTTTGTGTGCGCCGGAAGTATGTGAAACTAGGGACTGTTGGACTGATTATACTGAGGTACATTAGGGAATTTTAGGGAGCATAATTCATGTCATAAATCATAATACTAATACCACCGCGGTCATATCATAAGTCAGTCACCTCAACAAACTCAAACTTTTAGTACAGCGGCATTAATTCGAAGACTACTTCATGTCAGCATCCATGTAGTGTTAACTAAAGTATTAAACACGATGTGTGACTGAACCACGTCTGGCCAGTGGCCACTCTGCTGACTGCTGCCAAACTCGCAAGCAGTAATATATTCAGAATAAATCAATAAGACGAATAGGAAGATTAACTATTCTTTGTTTGCTAATTGGTACACTTGGTGTGCCAAGCCATTAAAAAACTTAATTGTGCACCAAGACAAAAATTTCCAGTATGACTATAATTTTTTGCGCCAGTTAATTCGTGCGCTGACAGCACATTGTGTGCACCGCACATGCTTTTCATTCCATACTGGGCGTAGCCAGGGTTGACCAATTGGGTGGTCACGAAGTGACATTTCTAAAGAAGGGGGTAGCATACTGCAGAAACGTTTTGAAATTTAGGGGTTCTGAAATGCCATTTCCTGCATTTTTAGGGAAATAATTTGTAAAATTCTGAAGATTATAAAATTCGAAAATTAAATATTTACATTATATTTTTGGAGGATTGCGGCAAACATTTTAATCAGTTTGATTATGAATTTATTGTGCATACAAGTATGTTAGTGAAAATAGTGTGTGGTATAGATTCCTCAGTCACAAGTACACAAATCACAAATGCATGGCCACTGGCCAGGCCACGGACTAGCCTTGGAGATTAGTAGAATAATGAATGACATCATTGACATGGATTGGCCAGGCTTGAGCCCGGCCTGGGCCACCCTTGGCCATGCCACTGGGTATTAAACATTTGTACTGCAGATCTATATGAGGTTCAATAATTTGGTGAGTCATTAATTCAATCACATGCATCAGGATTAGAAAAATTGCAACAACAAGGATTGCCTGTATAAACAGGCCTCAAACCTTCACTCCCCCCCCCCCCCCAATGATGTACAGGTCTAAAATTTGGGGGGGGGAAAGGCAAGGCCAGTTTGGCCTTGAATGTTACAATGTTTTTCAGGGCATCAAGGCCAGTATACAGGGCATCAAGGCCAGTTTGAAACTTTCATTCAGTTGCTATTTGAAGCACCTTACCAATTTACACTGATACAGCAAGATTTAAAAAGTACATGTGTAGTCAAATACCGTTTTTGGAGCCTGCGACCTTATGTCCTACAGAATGTTCAAGGTTACTTGAGGTACAGGTCACCCTAGCACTTGGTGCTACCCAAAAATGATTGCAGGCTCTGGTTACAAGATTGAATTGGGAAATCCAATCATTGTTAAAATATTCATATCAACAGAAAGACTGACAGAGCAGGTGAATTTAAATACTGCAGATATTTCAGCAGAGTTTTAGGTTTTATTGTCAATTTTGCAAATCATACACTTTGTATTACAAAGCTTAAGTACTGTATATACAGGGCCATATCCACCAATTTTGAAGTGGTCTGGATGGGAGCACCAAAGCCACGAGAAATTTCTTGGGGTCCCTGGAAAGTTTTTGATTTTCTAAGGCTCTGAAACGCTATTTCCTGCATCTCATATACTAATCAATATTAAGTGAAACTGATGATATGCAGTGCAAGATAACCATAATATTACTCTTATATTAACCCTAAGAATCTAACTGTAATACTAACCCTAATGATAATAAAATCCTCTAACATGTCTAAACTAACTCTAGCTATAATATTCACACACAGCCTCTAAAAACATTTTTTGAGCTCTGGAAAGTTGTCTGGTTGAAACTAGACCAACTGTACCAGTGGCTATGGCCCTGATATATACATAGGTCAATCTCTGGCTCTAGGTGCTTAAAAATCATAAATGACTTTTAAGTATAAAAAAAGGTTGAAAATCATCCCTCATAATGCATGAAATGACATTTATTTAGAGAGTTCTCCGAACTGCTTAATGAATATCATTGCAAACTTGCCAATGGTCATTCTACCTCAATCTATATCTCTTAATATGGTATAATATATCTCTTCACACCAGTAGGTGCATAAGGCCTCAACATTCTGTTTCCATTCCACCCTGTCTCTGGCTACTGCTCTCGCAGTGCTCCAGTCATTCCATCCTGCCTGCTGTGTCTCTACTTCCACTGCATGCCCACCTCCAGGTCGTTTTAGGTCTTCCTACTGCTCTTTTACCCTGGTCCATGATTACTGATTCAATAGACCATTGGCCAACCACCAGCTGGCATTCTGTGCATAAAATGAATCAAGGCAAACTTTTGTGTGTTTTTAAGTGTCAAAGAGCTAAAGGTTGTGAGTATCCAAATGATGATGGGTATCAATGCCATGAATACAAGAAGGGTGGACTGCAAGATTAGACTTAGGGGTGAAGAGGTAGAAGATGTTGATGAGTTTGTCCATACTTGGGTAGGTGGAACAACAGAGGACATTAAGAACAGGTTAAGGAAAGCTAGGAGCATCTTTCAAAATCTAACAAAATTAAACTTGCACACAAGGAGTCAGAAAGAAAACCAAGGTCATGCAGTAAACTGTAGTGAAACATGGAACTGATGACTTAAGAGTGAAGAAAAGATCCCTTTATACTGTTTCTTCAAAAGTTGAAAAAATGCAAGTTTCAACCTCAGAAACCGCTCATGAATATTTTGAAAAAGAATGAAACTAATGTTATGTCGTTATGCGTAGAATAATGTGTTGCGTGCGCATCGTTTTGGAAAGGAATTGGTGGGCTCTTGGTGGGCTCCCCACAAAGTAAGCAATGGCAAACAGACTTGCTAGCGAGCCAACAACAGCAGAATAACAATGTTTTATATCCAGAAACTGTATCTACACTTTGTTTATTTTAAACAGTTTGTTTATTTTGAGTGGAGCTTGCCATTTTTTTGAAAAATGATGCGTGCGCAACACCCTGAAACTCACCTATTGATTTCAAAAACGAGTTTGGTGCATTAAAACATTTCTTTAAATTGATTAAAATATTTCTTTAAATTGATTAAAAATTTGGATCTACAGAATTTTTTAAAAATCTTACTATTCACTATTGAAATGTTTTAATGCAAAAACATTTTTGAAATAAATTGGATTAAATGTAAATTTACAGCCATTTTGAAATGTCAGTGTTACTGTTGTCATAACAATGGCTGAAACACAATCTGTTAAAAGCATTTAATGTCTTTACATATTATTATATCCATAACGTTAGTTTCACTCTTTTCAAAAATATTCACGAGCAGTTTCTGACATTGAAACTTGCATATTTTCAACTTTTGAGGAAACAGTAAGGAGCCACCTTAAGATGGCTCCATACAGTTTCTTGAAAAATGGAAAATACAAGTTTGAGAGTCCAAAACACGTGCTTAAACAATTCGGAAAAAGAATAAAACTAAATGTTATGCATAGTTAAACAGTCTGACAATCAAAAACTGTCACCAAATAAATAGCACCAGTTGTTGCTATGGCAACAATGACGTTTCAATATGGCTGCCAATTACCCTTCAAACTAATTTAATTCAAAAAAAGCTTCGGTGACCCCCCCATTTTTTTTTCATTAAAAGTTTTCTTTAAGTATGAGTAATCAATAGGCCGATTTTAAAAAAGTTCTGTAGAATGAAATTTTTTAAAAATTAACAAACACGATTTTTCCGGGAAAAAAATTATTCGGATATATACTTTGTGGAAAGAGATCCAGTGACTGCATGGTGGCATTAGGGTGGAGACCTTGCGTTGAGTTGTGGAAGTTTGGAAGAACTTGAAATAGCGTGGAACTCGCCCTGCGGGCTCGTGTTCCCACTGTAATTTCTCATTCTCCCAAACGTTCCCTCGTCTTCCTATACTTCTATAGAAACACAGAAAATCTTTTCTGTTTAAATGTAAATAACACTTAATTTTAGTTAATAAGTATTCAATCACTCCTCTCGCTCTAGTCAAGTGTTTCTTCAGAGAAATACAGCATATCAAAATGAAATTGGTGCAATTCCAGCCAAGGTTGGTGTCTTGGAAGTTGAGGGCAGGTTTTAATTGATTGACTAATGCATGTAATGATAAAATGATATGTCTTGTATATTGCACTTAGCTTTTGCATATATGGATCTATGGATGGTGGTTCTTAAGAGGGGTATATGACACAAATTAGTTAATAAAATTGGTACTGATTGAGGAAATAATAAGTTAATAATAACAAAAATATCTAAGAACAAGAACAAAACTTGCCATGTGAGCAGGCCTCGAAATAATCCTTGAAAATATACCGGTCATCATGACCGGCAAAAAATTACATTTGCCGGTCACAGAAGATTTTTTACTGGTCATCTTTTGGGTTTTTTTGTGTTTTTTTTATTTGCGCCTATTTTAAGTGTACTTGTGCAGGTTCATTCTCAAGAAAATGCTTACTTCTTTAGCGAGAAAACGATGAAAAACAGCAATTTCACTACGTCTTAGCGGTGGTTTTACGAAAAAGGAACCCAGTTGCGCTTGTGTTTTGTTCCTGGTTTTCATTTTCTTCAGTGGCGGCGGTTGACACTTTGCAGATGAATATTGACTCGCATTTCTCGCTGGACAGATTTGGCATTTCCCAACCCGATAATTTTCTTCGTTATAGCCAAGATCGTCTTCGTTAGCAGGCACGGAATACATATTACAAATGGTAAACGCACAATTTACGCACGAATATTTGGTATTTGGACGCTGACAAACAGAACAATTGTTTTCCATAGCGTCAGAAGACTGCTGCTCTTGTTCTAGACCACGAGGTATCGCCCACGAGTGTAATTTGAGCTGCAAGCGTTAAAATAGTGGGCTGTGGCCTGTGGGCGTAATGCCTGTAGTTGTTTTGCGAAGCGAGACTTCCGCTTTTCCCCAAACGAAACATTGAGAAACAAATACCCGCTCTTGTACGCATTTTGTATTAAAAAAACTACCGGTCATAGATGTCCGTTAAGCGACGATATTTGCCTGTCAAACTAGCTAATACCCTAATTTTGTTGCTCATTTTAACGAAATCCAAACGGACTGTTCCATGGCTTTTTGCCAAGTTTCATTAATCCACTTTCTTCATATTTTAAGAGAAATGTCTTATTAAACGAAGATATAATGAAGATTGATGTATAATGCTAATCATGCACCCCGGTTCTTCCGATCCCGCTATCTGTACATTCATAAATAAGCTGTTGTGGCAGTGTTCCAGTTTTTAGTAACATCAAAACTTGGCCATAACTTATTGCCATACAATCTAAAATGCATGCTACTGTGAAACATTGTAAATTTGTTTCTTAAACTACACCAGAGTAATTGCATCTCAGCACATATCCATTTCAAAGAAAAAAAGTTTCTGGCCGGAGCATGCCCCTGGACCTCTCTAGAAAGGCTACTGGTTTTTGGCTAGTCATACCTTCATACCGATCCTTATGTTTTACCAATGCCCAAATTGTTGTATGGAATGTATGGAGCCTAGCCATAAAGGCATTGCTCAATTATTTAAGGATTAGGCCTACTTCATGTTGCAAATTATATTGTTGCAATTGAGTTTCTCAGCTTGACCAATTCATTTGATCAATTTGTTGGCCAAACACCTATCAAATTGAAAGCAGAAAGTTGTTCAACGAACTTCATTAAATGAAATGGTGCAACAACATTTTACGAAGACTTCTATCACAACAGTTAATAAAATGCAAGTATTGGCCTCCTTTGCTGACTTTGATATTTATCATGTTATTTTTTTGTTTTTTAGCGGTGCAATGCGAGAGAAAGCCTATTCTAAATTCTAATGATGATACTTTGTGTGTGAATGAGCAAAGTCATGAGCAGAGTTACAGTCCATTTAAATCCCAGCTATCTGAAGATTGTGATTTCTCCTTCAAAATGGAATTTCCTGACGGAGATGTGTTGTCTATGGATTATGTTTATGAACTAGCTACACGTCTTCTCTTTCACTCTATTGATTGGGCTAGGCTTGCTCCTTCATTTAACAAACTTCCAAACAATGATCAAATTGTACTTTTGCAAAGTTCTTGGTGTGATATATTCTTGCTAAGTTTAGTACAGTGTGCCAGAGCATTCCCTCTTGACTCAACACTTGCTCTTATGGTCCAGGAGATAGAAAAATGTAGTGAACAGGAATCTCAAGAAGCAATGCTTGAATATATAACTAAAGTTAAAGACCTACTATTCACCTTGGAACGACTCGACCTGGCTGGGACAGAATTTGCCTTGTTGAAATTTATTTGCCTTTTTAATCCAGGTATGGTATTTTACTATTTTTCGGGGGGTGTATATATATATCTACTCTCAAGAAAAGCGTATACGAGATTTTTTTTGGTTTTTAAAATACCATGATGAGAGTTGTGAAATATTTTCAAATTCATATTGAAATTTTTTTAAGATTTTAAATGATTTTCCAAGAATTTCCGGAGATTTTTAGGGATTTCTCTAGATTTTCAAGTTTTACTTTGTGAGTTAGGTTCTGCAGACATTACCAGGTGTACCAGGTTTTTGGGAGTGATACACCACTCGGCATTCTTATTATTGTAAAGAATTCCTTTTCTCATTTTAATTTACGCTGATAATCAAATGACAGGGATGGCGAATGCCGATCATGATGTAGGCTGTGCACATCCAGAAAACCAGCCAGTAATCCGTCTGTGAACAATCGGCCTTAATCTTGCCCATTGACGTCAGTTAGTGGAGATTTTGATAACAGACAGTCATTGGTTCATACTGTCGGCGTTTACTGTCAAGCGTTTTGATTGGCTCACGATCCTTTAGTAACCCATTAAAATGGTCTGTTGACATTGATTGATATGTTTACGCCAGGTCATATCAGTTTAACATAATTATGCAAATTAGCTCCGGCAAGCATTCCATCGATTGTTCACAGACGGATTACCGTCGGGTTTTCCGGATGTGTACAGGCTAATCATGGTGGTACTAACAAAATAAGTTATAAAAATCTAGCTGTTACAAATATTTGGTGGACGTTGGTCAAACTCCAATCTCAGAAAATGTTTTTGAGAGCCCTAGACAGGCATAGAACCTATAATAAAAATAAGTTAACAAGTTTAGAGTTCATCTCGCGTCTAAATATGTGTATAAACAGACTACTTTTAATATAAATACGTACGAATACTTTTCTGGTTTAAGTAGTCAGTAACTCAATGTTATACCAGGTATAATAGAAAGCTAAATTGGAAGTGAACGCCGAAATGTTTATTTTACTTTAGCTAACGCCTGACGATTTTAGTCGTCATTAGTAACTCCGATGTGCGTTTGGAAATTTCTAACAATTCGTATTCTTTTTTTTTCAGATGTTGTCGGCTTAAACGATGTGAAAGAAGTTGAAAGGATGCAGGAAACTGCTCAAAGTGAATTACAACAATTTGTGAGGAAGACGCAGTCTCACAACCAAAGTCGATTTGCCAGGATCTTACTTCGCTTACCCGCAATTAAAACCATCAGCTCTAAAAAAGTTGAAGAAATTTTCTTTTCACCACTTATAGGAGAAGTAAAAATTGACCATATCATGCCCAGCATACTGAGCAGTACCAACGACTTTTCATTGTCTCAGAATTTCTTCCCAGATTCCTAGACCCTATTTATAATGGAGCACACCACGCCCAGATTGAAACTGGAAGTGCTCATATTTATATAGACTGGCTAAATTTAGTGACATATTTAGTATTAATAGATTGCTTTCCATATTGTCATAAAATATTCATACTTTACCGTGTAAATGTAGTGTGTTTAAGAAAGGGGTGAACGGTTGCAAATTGTCAAAGTAGAGAAAAGGAAAAAGTTGTAAATAATAAGAAAGATTTATAAACCGAAAGCGAGATATATCTATTATTTGTTGTTTTTTGTTTGTTTTGTTTATTTTGAGCGGCAAGTGCATGTCCAGGTTTACAGGAAAAAAGTCCGAAGAGATATACTTTCCTGTACAAACCGAGCAAACAAAGTTAGTCAAAAATTTAATGAGTTCTTCTACATTTTATTTTTTTGTTTGAACGCCGTGTTTCTGTCTTTCGTCGTTTCAGGTACTCCAATATGTTTCAGAACATGATATTTATATTCTCTAGAATACTTCATTTCATCTAGATTTTCTTTAAACCTGGTTTTTATTTCTGTTGCAATGGTGTCGTGGCTGTAGCGGAAAAGATATAGCGACCAAGAAACACTAGAAAAATTCAGAGGCTCTTAATAATGCTGGGTCGTAGACTCGTAGAGGTCTATACGTCACCGTAAAGACAGTGTAAAGACATGTATCTGGCAACAACCGTTTTCGATTATCCGGATAGCGTGATCAAAGAAAAAAGTTTTGCATAACAGAATCACTGGCCCGTAAGGAAGGAAGAAAGGCATCCATCCCACAGATATTCCGTACATGCCAAATCGTATTAAGCAATAGCATCAGGAGTGTATGACAGCGGCAGTCTTAGTCTTCGTTCAAAGGCAAATTCACTTGGTCAAGTCAGAACTGATTAGATGTTGCAGTACATGCCAAACATCCAAACTTAACATACTGTCCTGTTACGAAATGTGGCTTCCATGAACGGTATTAACTTAGATTCACTGGACTACAGCTCTGATGGAAAAGTTATGTGGAACGGTGATCTTGAAAATCTGAAAGTATTTATTAGTGAAGAGCCCGGGCTGCAAGGGAAATAGTCTTCTGACGGTAACACTAGGACGAATTTTGGACAAAATCGACAATGTGGTGACGTCATATATATGACGCTATCTTGCGAGATAGCAAACAGGAGCAACAGCAAAACTGCAGGAACAACAACAAAGCAAGAACAACAGCAGAACAGGAACAATAACAAAACAGGAGCAACAGCAGAACAGGAACAATAACAATAACGAAGCAGGAACAACAGCAAAGTAGGGGAACATCAAAGCAGGAGCAACAACAACAACAACAACAAAGCAGGAGCAACATCAAAGCAGTAGCAACAACAACAACAACAACAACAACAACAACAACAACAACAACAACAACAACAACAACAACAACAACAACAACAACAACAACAACAACAACAACAACAACAACA